>CAUYON010078066.1:0-30180 GCA_963573935.1 Arctocebus calabarensis | reverse complement strand
GAGACTCGCTAGAGCCCAGGAATTGGAGGTTGCTGTGAGCTGTGATGCCACAGCACTCTACCCAGGGTGACAGCTTGAGGCTCTGTCTCAAAAAAAAAAAAAAATCACAAGTAGATGGTCTCTAAAAGACAAAAAAAAAGTTTTTTTTAAAGCTTTTGTCTGCAACTCAGGGTCATTCACCCCTTTTATGAATTTTAATTTATAATATATTGTCTTTTTTTTTTTTTTTTTTTTTTTGAGACAGAGTCTCAATCTGTCACCTGGGTAGAATGCCCTGGCATCACAGCTAATAGCAATCTCAACTCTTGGACTAATGCCTTCCTCTTGCCTCAGACTCCTGAGTAGCTGGGACCTCAGGTGCTGGCCAGATCATCTGGCTACTTTTTCTATTTTTCAGGGTCTCCCTCTTGCTTGGCTGGCCTCATACTCCTAAGCCCAGGAGACCCACCCACCTCAGCCCCCTAGAGAGATAGGATTACCACGTGAGCCAACACGACCAGCCTTGTCACTCTTTTTTGTATACAGCTCTATGAGGGCCCTTGTTTGTTTCAGAGACAGTCTCGCTATGTCATGCAGGCTGGAGTGCAGTAGCCATAATGGTGTACTATAAACCCAAATTCTTGAGCTCATCCCAGTCTCCCAAGCAGCTGAGACTACAGGCATATACCACCATGCCTGGCCTAAAATAGAAAAATTTTATAAGCTATTGTTTTTCTTCTTATTCTTAGGTCAGAGTAAATAAAGAGAAGGTCTCACACGGCTAAAGGATATACTTGAGGCTTATTTGATGCACACTACTTACCAATTCTTTGATTTTCTTCATTTTCACAGGATTATTTAATACCTCTCTTTTTTTCTCCTCCTCCTTCTTCCTAAATAAAGAGAGAAATTTATTTATTTCAGCTAGGTGCCTTAGCTCAGCAGGTAGGGCACCAGTCACATACACCAGACCTGGTGGGTTCAAATCCAGACCAGGCCTGCCAAACAACAATGACAACTACAACCAAAAAATAGCCGGGCACTGTGGTGGGTGCCTGTAGTCCCAGCTACTTGGGAGGCTGAGGCAATAGAATCACTTAAATCCAAGAATTTGAGGTTGCTATGAGCTGTGATGCCACAGCACTCTACCAGGGTGACAGATTGAGACTCTGTCTCAAAAAAAAAAAAAGAAAGAGAAGAAATTATGACTATTTCTTTTAGAATGGGGATTAAGTCATTCTCCTCTCCAAATTCATTGTAAGCTTTTTCCCAAATACATGAGGACTGACCCTATGTTGAAATCCACATGACAGTGTGAAAGCCAGGAATCTCCCTCAAATCTGCATAAGAGATATCCTATTATGGGGAAAGTTCACACTGGTTAAGGGCTGTGCAAGATAATGAGTTTGGTCTGTTCCTTGTTAGGCTTCATTCTCTTTTTTTTTTTTTGAAACAGAGCCTCAAGCTGTCACCCTGTATAGAGTGCCGTGGCATCACAGCTCAAAGCAATCTCCAATTCCTGGGCTCAAGCGAGTCTCTTGCCTCTGCCTCCCAAGTAGCTGGGACTATAGGCGCCCGCCACAACACCCAGCCATTTTTTTGGTTGCAGCCGTCATTATTTGGCAGGCCTGGGCTGGATTCGAACCCGCCAGCTCAGGTGTACGTGGCTGGCGCCTTAGCCTGTTGAGCCACAGGCGCCGAGCCTGTTAGGCTTCATTCTCAAGGCTTCCCAACTGGTAAGTAAACATGTATCATCCTGAGTATCAACTGGTTATAGCATTTCAAAAACTGCCTCCACTGTTTAGCATGATAACCACCTGGGAAACAAAGAGAATGGATTCCTTTTTCAAGAAGTCTTACTCAGGGTGGCACCTGTGGCTCAGTGAGTAGGGCACCAGCCCCATATACCAATGGTGGCGGGTTCAAACTTGGCCCCGGCCGAAGTGCAACAAAAAATAGCTGGGCGTTGTGGCAGGCGCCTGTAGTCCCAGTTACTCGGGAGGCTGAGGCAAGAAAATCGCCTAAGCCCAAGAGCTGGAGGTTGCTGTGAGCTGTGACTCCACAGCACTCTACTGAGAGTGATAAAGTAAGACTCTGTCTCTACAAAAAAAAAATATATATCTCCGGGCAGTACTGCAGGCACCTGTAGCCCCAGTTACTCAGGAGGCTGAGACAAGAGAATTGCCTAAGCCAAGGAGCTAGAGGCTGCTGTGAGCTATGAAGCCACAGCACTCTACCAAGGGCAACAAAGTAAAAAAAATAAGTCTTACTCATATATACTATTCCTAGGAGGAATTGTTTCCTTGGAAAACAATTTAGCAATGCTTATCATAGCCTTCACATACTCTTTGATCTCACAAATTCTACCTCAAGAATTTTACACTGGGCCTCCGGGAAGCTCACGCCTCTAATCCTAGGACTCTGGGAAACCAAGGCAGGTGGACTGCCTAAACTCACGAGTTCAAAACCAGCCTGAGTCACAGACCTTGAGCCCTCTTCTTTAAAAATAGCCAGACATTGTGGGAGGGTCGGTTGGGAGGCTGAGGCAAGAGAATTGCTTAAGCCCAAGAGTTTGAGGTTGCTGTGAGCTGTGATGTCACTGCACTCTACCAAAAACGACAAAATGAGACTCTGTCTCAAAAAGAAAAAAAAAGAATTTGATACTGTAAGGAAATAATCAAGGGAAGTCACTACAAAGTTGTTCATACTATAACAATAAAAATTTGGAAACTAAAGCCCAGCGTTGTGGTGGGCACCTGTCGGGCGCCTGTGGTCCCAGCTAATCGGGAAGCTGAGACAAAAGAATTGCTTAAACCCAGGAGTTGGAGGTTGCTGTGAGTGGTGATGCCATGACACTGTACCGAGGGTGACATAGTGAGACTCTGTCTCAAAAAAAAAAAAAATTGGGGAACAAGTTAGAAACCCAACCAAAGACTATTAAACAATTATGGCATATGGACATAACATGGACCTTAAAAATTATGTCACTGAGGCATAGTAAGATAAAAGGATATTCCATACACATGATTGGGTTAAAAAAGGAGTTTATAAAACAATATGCACAGTATTTGTACACCAGTATTCAGAAGAACATCATTCACAATAGTCAAAAGGTTCAAATGACCTGAATGTCCCACTGACAAATGAATAAAATATGGTATGTTCATATAATGGAATAGTACTCAACCTTCAGAGAAGCAAATTTTGACACGTTGAAACATGGATGCATGGAAGACATTATACTATGTGACATAATCCAGTCACAAAAGACAAATATTGTATAATTTCATTTTTACAAAGTAAATAGAGTAGTCACACTCTGGAAACAGAAAGCACAATGGTGGTTACCAAGGGCTCTGGGGCAGGAGAAAGGGAGAAGGCATTGTTTATTGGATATAGAGTTTCACTTCAAAATGATTAGAGTTCTGGAGAGGGAGCATGGTGAGAGTTGCACATCCTTATGAAGGTATTTAATACCACTGAACCGTAACATAAAAATGGTAAGGTGGTAAATATTTAGAGAGGAAAAAAAAAAAGGGCAGTGCCTGTGGCTCAAAGGAGTAGGGCACAGGCCCCATGTGCCGGTGGTGGTGAGTTTAAACCCAGAGCCAGCCAAAAACTGCAAAAAAAAAAAAAAAGTGGTAAATATTGTATGTATTTTATTACAATAAACTAAGAAGATGAGAAAATGGGACAATATATCTGCAACATATTCAATAGCTTTAATAGATACATAACTTCAAAGAGAATTTGCAGAAGAAAAATGTAAATGAAAAATAAGCTTTATTTTTTGGCTCAGCACCCACAGCTCAGTGATTAGGGCACTGGCCACATACACTGAGGCAGGTGGGTTCAAACCTAGCCCAGGCCTGCTAAACAACAATAATGACAACTGCAACAAAAAATAACTGAGCATTGTGGCAGGCTGTAGTCCCAGCTACTTGGGAGGCTGAGGTAAGAGAATCACTTAAGCTCAAGAGTTTAAGGTTGCTGTGACCTGTGACGTCACAGCACTCTACTGACATTAGTGAGATTCTGTTTCAAAAAAAAAAAAAAGGAAAGAAAGAAAGAAAAATAAGTTTTTAATTTTCAATCATTTTTCTGTTTTTTTTTTGAGACAGAGCCTCAAATTGTCATCCTGGGTAGAGTGCCGTAGCATCAGAGTTCACAGCAACCAGCTCCTAGGCTCAAGCGATTCTCCTGCCTCTGCCTCCCAAGTAATTGAGCACCCACCACAGTGCCCATCTATTTTTTGGTTGGAGTGGTCATTGTAGTTTGGTGGGCCCAGTCTGGATTCGAACCCACCAGCTCAGGTGTATGTGGCTGGCGCCTTAGCCACTTGAGCCACAGGAGCCAAGCCTTAATTTTCAATCTTACACACTAAAAAATAATGCAAATGAAATCAAAATAAATAATAATGTGCAAAGTATGATCTCACTTAGTGCCCACAATGCAGCTCTAATTTTATCTATTACATATTAGGGTTTCGAGTAAAATTCTAAAGATTTATTTAAGGAGTTCTGCTACTCCAACTCCCAGAAAAGGCCTGTTCACCTACCTAAACAACTAAACACATAACCCCAAATTTCTCTTTTTTTTTTTGATACAGAGCCTCAAGCTGTCATCCTGGATAGAGTGCCGTGGCATCACAGCTCACAGCAACCTCCAATTCCTGGGCTCAAGTGAGTCTCCTGCCTCTGCCTCCCAAGTAGCTGGGACCACAGGCGCCCACCACAATACCCAGCCATTTTTTGGTTGCAGCCGTCATTGTTGTTTGGCGGGCCCAGGCTGGATTCTAACCTGCCATGAGCCACAGGCGCCGAGCCTATCCCCAAATTTCTAAGAAGCTGCCAACCATTTTCACCAAAGGCAAATGAATAAATCTGGTATGATACATTTGCCAATATCTTTCCATATGGATTAACCAGGCACCTTTAAGAAAGCCTCTTTCCCAACCTCAGGAAGACCACATGGAGACAAATCCTTTACACAGCAGATAAAAGTCAAGGGAAAATCCACAGTAATGGCCACAGAATGAATGGCTTTAGCAGAGTCTCAAAGCAACAAGCCCCCTTCCCAGCCCCTCATCGGTACCTGATGATAAAGAGTGGGTCCTCTCGGATTTTGCTGGCCATGTCTAGCAGAGAATTGGCACCTGATGGGGCAAAGATAGATCCTGGGAGGAGGCCTGTCTCAGAAGAACAGCCTGCCTCCTTCTCTTCCATCTTCTCAAAAACATATTTGTCAATGGGCCGCCCAAGCAGGTACTCATCACGATTCACCATCCCACCAGGACCCTGATACATCCAGTCCAATTTTTCTTCTTTTTTCCTAGTTCGAGAAAAAAAATGCAATGAAATGAGATGTTGGCTGGGCCACAGTAGCTCGTGCCTATTGGGAGGCCAAGGCAGGAGAAGAGTTTGAAGACAGGAGTTTAAGACCAGCCTGGACAATATAATGAGACCCCTGTCTCTACAAAAAATAGAAAAATTAACTGGGCATGGTGGCAGATGCCTATAGTCCCAGCTACTTGGGAGGATGAGACAGGAGGATTATTTGAACCTAGGTGTCTGAGGTTATAGTGAGCTATGATGATGCCACCACACGCTAGCCCAGACTACAGAACAAAACACTGTGGGGTTTTTTGTTTTTTTGAGTCAGAGCCTCAAGCTGTCACCCTGTATAGAGTGCTGTTAAATCACAGCTCACAGCAACCGCCAATTCCTGGGCTCAAGCAAGTCCCCTGATTCTGCCTCCCAGGAAGCTGGGACTACAGGCGCCCGCCACAATGCCCAGCCATTTTTTGGTAGCAGCCGTCATTGTTGATTGGCGGGTCTGGGCTGTATTCGAACCCGCCAGCTCAGGTGTACATGGCTGGCGCCTTAGCCCGCTGAGCCACAGGTGCCGAGCCCAGAACACTGTTTAAAAAAAAAAAAAAAAAGGCTCGGCGCCTGTGGCTAAACAGGTTAAGGTGCCAGCCACGTACACCTGAGCTGGCGAGTTCGAATCCAGCCCGGGCAGCCAAACAACAATGACGACTGCAACCCAAAAATGGACGGGCGTTGTGGCGGGTGCCTGTAGTCCCAGCTACTTGGGGAGCAGAGGTACGAGACTCGCTTGAGCCCAGGAATTGGAGGTTGCTGTGAGCTGTGATGCCACGGCATTCTCTCTAAGGTGACAGCTTGAGGCTCTGTCTCAAAAAAAAAAAAAAAAAAAGAAGGCTCGGTGCCTGTGGCTCAATGGGCTAAGGTGCCAGCCACGTATACCTGAGCTGGCAGGTTAGAATCCAGCCCATCCAGCCCAGGCCTGCCAAACAACAATGATGGCTGCAACCAAGAAATGGCCGGGCATTGTGGCAGGCGCCTATAGTCCCAGCTACTTGGGAGGCGGAGGCAAAAGACTCGCTAGAGCCCAGGAATTAGAAGTTGCTGTAAGCTATGATGCCACAGCACTCTATCCAGGATGAGAGCTTGAGGCTAAAAAAAAAAAAAATATATATATATATATATGTATGTATGTATACACACACACACACACACACACCATCCGTAGGTGTGTTCCTTACTCCCACAGGAACATATTGCCCCTCCCCCCAAAATGAGCCTGCAGGCTCGGTGCCTGTGGCTCAACTGGCTAAAGCGCCAGCCACATACACCTGAGCTAGTGGGTTCGAATCCAACCCAGGCCGCCAAACAACGACGGCTGCAACCAAAAAAACGGCTGGGTGTTGTGGCAGGTGCCTGTAGTCCCAGCTACTTGGGAGGCGGAGGCAGGAGATCACTTGAGCCCAGGAGTTGGAGGTTGCTGTGAACTGTGATGCTACAGCACTCTACCCAGGGCAACAGTTTGAGGCTGTCTCAAAAAAATAATAATAATAAAAGAAAAGCAGGCAAGAGTCAACCATGCTCAGTCACAGTTATTTGTCAACCATCTACTTTGGGCTTGGTCCACACTAAGTCCTTATGTATTACCTCATTTGATTC
This sequence comes from Arctocebus calabarensis, assembly GCA_963573935.1. Classification (NCBI taxonomy): domain Eukaryota; kingdom Metazoa; phylum Chordata; class Mammalia; order Primates; family Lorisidae; genus Arctocebus; species Arctocebus calabarensis. The sequence continues at coordinate 23,218 of CAUYON010078066.1, read as the reverse complement.
TCAATAAGCTTTAGGAAAGACAGCTGGGTACGGGGGCACATGCCTGTAATCCTAACACCCTAGGAGGCTGAGGCAGGTGAATTGTTTGAGCTCAGGAGTTCAAGACCAGCCTGAGCAAAAGCGAGACCCCATCTCTACTAAAAACAACAGAAAAAAAGTAGCCAGGCTTTGTGGTGGGAACCTATAGTCCCATCTACTCAGGAGCTTGAGGCAGGAGGATTACTTGAGCCCAGGAGTTGGAGGTTGCTGTGAGCTAGGCTGACACCAGGGCACTCTAGCCTGGGCAATGGAGTAAGACTCTGTAACAAAATTTAAAAAAAAAAAAAAAAGGAGAGAGTGAGAACTTGGGTATATTATCATTCCCTGGTTTTACTGAGGTAAACAACTCCCCCAAACTAGCTCCCAGTGACATAGCTGGTACATGCAAAGCCAACCTTAGAATGTAGGTCAGTCTAACTCCAAAACCCACGCTCTTAACCATTTAGCTTAGCGACAACCAGATGATGCACCTGTAGGCAGTCTTGCAATTCCCTACACACTAGGACACCCCCAGCTCTCTGCTTACTTGACAGCCCCAACGTCCTCTGCATAGCGCTGCATCTCTTCCCGGGCCCTCTCCTCCCGTAGCTCCCGCTGAAGCTCCTCGATCTTCTTCCGCTCAGCCTCATGCTTCTGTTCAGCCTTCCACACTTTCTCCACATTACGGAGGGTTTGTGGGTGCCAGCTCTTCTTCAAATTCTGTGGCAAATGAAAGAAGAAAATAATTGAGAGTGGGTAGGTGGTGAGTATCATCAGCCCTGCCTCACCTACCCCTCCATACTCAATTCACGCCAAGGTAGGTAAGTAAGAAAGATATCTTGGGCGGCTCCTGTGGCTCAGCGAATAGGGCGCCGGCCCCATATACCGAAGGTGGCAGGTTCAAGCCCGGCCTCGGCCAAACTGCAAAACAACAACAACAAAAAAGTAGCCGGGCGCTGTGGCGGGCTCCTGTAGTCCCAGCTACTAGGGAGGCTGAGGCAAGAGAATCGCTTAAGCCCAAGAGCTGGAGGTTGCTGTGAGCAGTGTGACGCCACGGCACTCTACCCAGGGAGATAAAGTGAGACTCTGTCTCTACAAAAAAAAAAAAAAACTTTACAAAAAAAATATATTCAATAAGATCCTAGCAAACATAGGATCACAACTATGATCTTTGATCACAACTATGGCCCAGAAAGAAGGAGGGAGGAGGGGGCTGGAAGAGGAGGGCAGAGGTCAGATCAAGGGAGGCTGAATGGTGGGATCACACCTATGGTGCATAATGCAGGGGTACATGTCAGATCTATTAAGTATATAGAATAAATGTCTTGACACAATAAGTAAATGAGATGAGGTATATATTATCCAGTGCGATGTAAGCATTCCTAATTCTATAAGAAAACACATTGTACCCCATAAGTGCATTAATGTATATATGATCTATGTGTTTATGATTCAATAAAAAACAAAGAATTATATAGTGATCACTCATACACCAACATATACATTTCTTAACTTTTTTCTTCTTATTCACATGTAGGGATTTTGTTCATAGGGAGGCCACAAGTTTTGTGCCCCTCATCACAATGATCCCAGATTCCTATTGGGTATGTTATAGGTAGTTCTATTCTTAACTTTGTGCAGAAATATCTCACCATTTTTCATAATGGCTATACTAGTTTACATCTCACCAACAGTGTCCACAGTTTCTCTGATTCACATCCTTTCCACTCTCATAATGTGTCATCCTTTTAGTAACAACCATCCCAACAGGTGTAAGGCGATGTTTCATTATGGCCTTAATTTTCATTTCTCTGATGATTACTAATGTTGAGCAATTTTTCATACACCTGTTAGCCATTTATATCTTTCAAGAAATGTCCATTCAAATTCTCACCGATCTAAAAAAGCTCATTTGTTTTCCTTGTGTTGTATGAATTCCTTATGTATTTCAGATACAAAACCCTTACCAGATGCATGGTTTGCAAGTATTTTCTCCCATCTAGTAGGTCTCTTTACTCTGTTTTCCTTTGAACACAATTGTTTAGTTTGATATATCATTTGTCTCTTTCTTGTCTTGTTGCAAATCTAAAAATAATCATTGCTAAGACCAATGTCAAGGGTCATCTTTAAGTTTACTTCCAGGGGGGTTACAGTTTAGGTCTTTAATCCTTTTGGGGTGAGTTTGTGTGTGGTCCAATTTTATTCTTTTGCATGTAAATATGCACTTTCTCCAGCACCATTTATCAATGAAACCCTTTCCCCATGGTTTCTTGATGCTCTTGTTCACAATTAGCGGCTGTCAATTCATAGGTTTATTTCTGGGTGTTGTATTCTGTTGCATTAGTCTGCATCTGTTTTCATGCCAATACTTTATTGTTTTGATTACTAAAGTTTTGTAGTGGATTTTGAGATGGAGTAGTGTGACATCTTCCAGCTTTATTATACCCTGGATTAGTTTGGCTGTTGGGGTCTTCTGTGGTAACATATACATTATGGGTTTTTTTTTTTCTCTATTTCTGTGAAGATTGTCATTATTTTTTGTTAGGGATTGCATTGAATCTGCAGATCACTTTGAGTAGTATGAATGTTTTAACAAAATTTTTCCAGTCTATGAATATGGTATCTTTCTATTTGTGTCTTCAAGTTTTTTCAGCAATGTTTTATAGATTTCTTTTACAGATGTCCAACCTTTCTTCTTTTCTGCCACTCATTGGAAGAATAAGAGTTGTCTGGGGCTACACGTTAAATACACAAATAGTAACAACATCTGATAAGCATGAAAAAATGGTCTTGGCATACTTTTCATGATATCTGATAAGATAAGCAAAACAGTCCTCAAATAATCCACATGCAGCCACAGGCTAAATCATTTAACTCTGACTTTTATTGTTAATTTTTTTTTTTTATTTATAATGCTATTGTAAATGGGATTGTTCTCTTCTTTTGGGGATAGTTCATTATGTGAGTAGATAACCTACTTGTATGCTTTTATGTCCCACAACTTTCCTGAAGTCACTTATTCTAGCAGTTTTTTGTGTTTTCTATGTATAAGATGATCAGGGGTCTCTGAGCTTTTCCAAGACCCTTGAGCTGCTCAGAAGACCTGGTATGGTCACTCAGAAGAACTAGCAAGTTCTGCTGAGTTAAGGCAGTACAGGAGGAGTGGAAAATGAAATGGCCAGGCTCCAATGCAGAAGAAAGGAATACAGTTTACTTAAGCAAAGCATGGAGAAGCATACACTTTTCCATTGAGATTGGAAAAGGGTCTCCTTCAGGAGTGAAAGGAGACCCTGACCCCAAAATTGTACACTGGTGTAAGGACTTCATCCTAGCTCCCCCTACAATTACCCATAGGAATTTTCCATTGGTTTCCCAAGTTCCTTAGGTATTCTTGCCTATTTCTTATTGGTCAAGGGTTACCTTAGTTACTGCATGCACCCCATTTTCCTTGTGTGTTAACAATAATACCTGTTATTTCCAGGTATTTGTTTGGTGGTGACTGGCAGTCTTGTGATATGTGTGACATCTTCTTTGTGCTCTATACTGAAACTGTGACCATTGTTGCACTTCATGTCGCAAGCTAGAAACCACACTTTGTGGAAAACAGGACATACTTGATCAACCAAACCACAAGGTCCCTGAAACTCATTGTTTGCTGCAGGGCCCTTTTTTAACTTCCTCGTCTAAAGGCCATATTTTCTCCTACTTCCTTATAAGCTCTCTTTGTCCCTAATCAAGGGTCATGCCTAAGACACTTCCTTCTATCAGATTTGGATCCTTCATGTTTTTTTCTCTTCACTGCTCTGACAATTAGAACTTTTGCTATCTCTACCACCTCTATTCAACATCTTTGTCTTGCTACTGATAGTAGAGAAAAGCTTTCAGTTTTTCACCATAGAACATTACCCTAGCTGTGTATTTGTCATATGTATGGCCTTTATTGTGTTGAGGTCCATTTTTCCTTTTGTTCCTCTTTTGAGAGTTTTATCATAAAATGATATTATCATAAATTGTGTCAAATGTTTTAAAAGCATCTAATGAGATGATCATGATTTGACCATATATTTTGTTTTTGTTTTTGTTTTTCTTCAACAGAGTCTGAATCTGTCACCCAGGCTAGACTATAGTGGCATCATCATAGCTAACAGCAACCTCAAACTCCTGGGTACAAGAGATCCTCCTGTCCTAGCCTCCTGAGTACCTAAGACTATAGGTGCCTGCAATGATGCCTGACTACATTTTGTATTGTTAGTAGAGATGCATTCCTCAGGGCATTCTCCCAGCTCAGACTCTCAGAGTGGTAGGAACAAAGACATGGCTTTGAGTAGGTCCTAGAATGAAAGAAGTCTTTGCAACAAGTGTAGGCAGCAGACAGCCTGAAACCTATTCCCAGGAGGTACAATGGTTGGTGTCTGAAGTTGATGAGGTTCTTACACAGAACTATTGACAGGAAACTGTAGATGAATCGACAACACAGACTTTTCAGATTCTGAGGCAAGCAATGACATTTCTGCAGAGAAGGATTCTCCATTAGCGATACTGCTACTAGGCTGCAGTAGACACTGAATCCTTGCTTGCCCTTGAGTAGGCAGGTTACCCTGTGACGTGAACTGCCCATATGAACTCAGTGTGGACTGATCAATCAAATATCACTTGTGCAAGCTGAGCTGCTCCTTATCCTCAAATAATAATGTTTTATATAAGATTTAGCAGACAGAATTATGACCTCCCAAAGATGTCCATGTCCTGATCCTCAGAACCCGTGGATATGGTACCTTATGTGGCAAAAGGAATTTTGCAGTTGTGATTAACTTCAGAATCTTGGTGCAGGGAAATGATCCTCAAGGTGGGCCCAGTGTAATTACACGAGGGCCTTATAAATGAAAGAGGGAGGTAGGAGGACAAGAGTGAGAGAAGAGAAGACACAAGCAGGCATTAGAATAGGCTTTGAGGATAGGAGGGGTGGGAATGCAGGAATGCAGGAAGCCTATAGATGCTTGAGAGAATGTAAGAAAAGTGTTTCTTCCTGGAGCCCCCAGAAGGGACCCAGACTGGATGACAACAGACAATAGTCTAAAGAGATGCATTTTGGACTTCTGACATCCAGAACTGTTAGATAATGAACCCATGTAATCTTAAGACTCTAAACTTGTAATATTGGTCAGAGTAGCGATAAGGAGCCCCCCACACTGAATATCAGCTTTATAGTATTCTGAGCTCCACAAACTCAAGGTTTCCTTAAATTTGGTCAGTAATGTATATCCATGGTCAGGCACATTACACAACTCAATAAATATGTTTTTGTGCTTGGGCAGGGTGGGGTTAAGACCAGGAAGACAATGTGAAACGTTGGCAGAGAGCCTGTTGTACACCCAGTCTTGGGGAAATGAGAAACAGGCTTCTGGTAAAAGAGGCAGTTCCTCTTCCTGTGGGACTGCTGTTGTCACAGCCCATAAGAGGGAGGCTCAAGCTTCACCTTGTCCACACCCTGTGTGTCTGTCTGTCCTGCAGGCACTCTGGTCTCCTCATCTACATAGATGGGGGCAGTGGGAGGAGACACCATGACCCCCATCCTCACAGCCCTTCTCTGCCTTGGTGAGATGTGAGGAAGGGTAGAGGAGACGCTGGTCTGGGAGGGATGCCACCTCACAGCCAGGCACTGCTTTACTGGGAGACCCCAGGGGCTCAGGAGGCTCCTGGCATGGAAGGGTTGTGCTCCCCCATCAGGGGACAAATAACTCACAGGGAACTCTCTTCCAGGACTGATTCTGGGCCCCAGGATCTGTGTGCAGGCAGGTGAGTCTTTCCTCATTGGTACCAGGTCCCAAATAGGGAGAAGGGGACACCTGTGGGTACCCGGGGATAGGGGACACCATCTCTGGACTGATTGAGAGGAACATCTGGACGGTCTTGGGCTAAGAGCTGTGATCTGAGGAGTGGGAATCTCTTGGGACCCAGTCTCTGATTTCTATCCAGGAATCCTGCCCAAACTGATCCTCTGGGCTGAGCCAGACTCTAGGATAAACTGAGGGTGCCCTGTGACCATCTGGTGTGAGGGGACCCTGGGTGCGCAGGAGTACCAACTGGATAAAGTGGGATGCTTAGAGCCCTGGGACAGAAAGAAACCACTGGAGCATGAGAACAAGGCCAAGTTCAACATATCATCCATAACCGAGCACCATGTGGGGCAGTATTGCTGTTACTATTATGGCTCTACTGATTGGTCAGAGCCCAATGACACCCTAGAGCTGGTGGTGACAGGTGACAGGACACTAGGGGTCCCAGGCCTAGGCTCTGCCCTCAGGAAGGGGTTCTGCTCTTAGGATTGTCTCCCTCTCACAGCCCAGCCCTAGGGTGATGTGGGAGGTGTGAGCCCCATTTAACGTGGCTGCCTCCTTCTCTCCCAGGATTCTATGGTAAACCCACCCTCTCAGCCCTGCCAAGTCCTCTGGTGACCTCAGGAGGTTCAGTAACCCTCAAGTGTGCATCATGGCCAAAATTTGACAAGTTCATTCTGACTAAGGAAGGAGAAGAAAACCTGTCCTGGACCCAGGACTCACAGCAACTCTTCTATGGGCAGTTTGAGGCCCTGTTTCCTGTGGGCCCCGTGATGCCCGGGCACAGCTGGACATTCAGATGCTATGGTTATCACAGGAATAACCCCCAGTGGCGGTCAGAACCCAGTGACCCCCTGGAGCTCCTGGTCTCAGGTGAGGAGGTTTCGTCCTACCTTGTTCATTTTTTGAGACTCTAAAACTCCCACTGTGAGCCTTGCTTTCTGGGAACCCACAGGGAGGGGAGAGGGATGAGGGAACAAGGGCTCTGGAGCCAGAGACCTTGTGAGTGAGACACAGTGAGACCTGCAGGGCCAGCACAGGACACTGAGGAATTGGACCCTGCAGCTCACGGCCTGTCCTTCCCCCCAGGTGTGTCTAGGAAGCCCTCCCTCCTCACCCCTCAGGGCCCTATCCTGGCCCCTGGACAGAACCTGACCCTCCAGTGTCGCTCTGATGTCAGCTACAACAGATTCGCACTGACCCAGGATAAGGGACATGTCCTCACCCAGCACCCTGGCTGGCAGCCCCAGGCTGGGCTCTCTCAGGCCGACTTCCCCCTGGGCCCTGTGAGGAGCTCCCACGGGGGTCAGTACAGATGCTACGGTGGATACAACCACTCCTCAGAGTGGTCAGCCCCCAGTGACCCACTGGACATCCTGATTTCAGGTGAAGAGTCCAGTGGGTTCAGTCAGGGACCCAGACCGCACAGTCCTTGTAGGCGGGAGGGAGCAGGGTGGGATGGCTGGGAGGAGGTGGGGGTCTAAAGGAGGGAGAGGGACAGAGACACAGAGGTAGGTGGGGAGGAGACTCAGACACATGGAGACAGGGACATTGCAGGTGTTCAGAGAGAGGCCCTGGAAGGTGTCAGCTCAGAACAAAGTGGGGCTGCCTTCACCTCTCCTTCCTTTCTGTAGGACAGCTATTTCACAGAATCTTCATCTCGGTGCAGCCAGGCCCCGTGGTGGCCTCAGGAGAGGACGTGACCTTTGTGTGCCAGTCACACAGCCTGACAGACACTTTCTTTCTGGCCAAGGAGGGGTCAATCGATCCCCCCCTGCGCCTCAGATCAAAGCCCGAAGCTGGACAGTACCAGGCTGAATTCTCCATGGGTCCTGTGACCTCAGCCCATGGAGGGACCTACAGGTGCTATGGCTCACGCAGACGCTCCCTCTACCTGTTGTCACTGCCCAGCAACCCCCTGGAGCTCGTGGTCTCAGGTGAGGACCACTGACCCTTCCCTTTCCAAGCTCATAGGGTCAGCTCAAGCCGCTGCCCCAGGAGAGCCCTGGAGTTGGATGGGGTGAGAATCCCTGGGGAGATCAAGCAGGGGGCTCACCCCTCAGAGGGGAGGAGGACAACAGGGGTCTCCCTGGTCCCCCCCTCATCACCTGCATTGGGAAGTCAACAGGTAGGTGCAGGGAGGGTCTTGAGGAGGCCGCCAGACAGATGTAGGGGGATAGTCTGAGTGATGGTGGGGGCTCCAAGGGTAGCAGCACCCCCGACACCCTCTCTCTTAATTCCAAGGATCCTCTGTGCAGCCCAGCCCCCCACCCACAGATCAGACCTCTATATCTGGTGAGTCCCAGGAGTATCTCAGCTCAGAAGGAGCACAGCCCCTACCCCAGGGGAGACCCAGCCCCTCTCTCAGTTATTATCTTTATTCCCAGCACCCTCTGTGCACCTGAGCCCCCAACCTATAGGACCCATCTCAGCACCTGATAGGTCACTGAAGTACCTTGTCTTACAGGGAGCAAGGCCTCCCCAGGACGGTTCTGAGACTCTCAGGATCTCCCTCCTCTCAAATGCCCAAGGGTGGGCTGTGTCCAGGGGGCTGGGTGTCAGGCAGAAATGTGGGGGACTCCAGGTTTCCAGTGATGCTAAAGCTGTGAGGGATGGGGTCCAGGCAGGAGAAAGGTAGGGCCCAGCCTTGGGGAGGAGCTAGCTGACCCCAGCCCCTGAGCTCCCCATATTGACTCAGGAGGCCAAAGGATGACCCCTTACCTCACAAGGTCAGGCTCCACAATGGCGAGTCGGGGGCTGTGAGTCGGAGGTTGCAGGCTCAGGAAAGGCAGGGCTGAGTTGTGCCATTGATTCAGGCTCCTCTGGGGACAGGAACATGGACAACCTCTTCCTCACTAGACATCAGTTTCTTCAGGTGTGAAGGGGAGAGGCCTGGCCCAGAGGACAAAGCTCCCCCCAGATCTAGCTTCTTCTCTGACCTCCCGGGAGAGGAGGCCCCCCAGAAGCCTCCAGATAGAGGCCCTGCAGTGGCCTGTCCTACCTGCTGCCATCACATCAGCCCTGTGCAAGGCAGGGAGCAGGGCTGTGGTGCAGGCTCTGCCCTTCAGCTCGGGGTCAGTTCCGCGGGAGGGAACAGAGCTGCAAGTCAGCCTCCAGGGTCACTTTCCAGCTGTGCCACCTCCTGGCTGGGCACCCTGGGCAGGGACTCACCTCTCTGGGCCTCAGTTTCCTCCTCTGAAATGGAGGGGCAATCCACATGTTGCACAACGTGTGAGGGCTGGAGGTGGTGATGCAAAGCTCCTGCACGCACCTGCACACAATAGGTGCTCAGGTAATGCCTTCACTCCTCACTCCTGAAGTCACTGTACCCAGAGCCAGAGAAGGTTCCTAGAGGTTTTGATTGGGGTGTCAGTGGCCTTCACCCTGCTGCTGGGGAACAAGGGACCTGGGGTGTCAAGGGTGGGCTCTGGCACACAAGCCACAGGGGTCCAAACAGATGGGGAGGATCAGCATAGGGAAAATGTTCCAGCGTTTCAACACCAGGATGCTCTGGAATGCACAAACATCACTCACATGCCCGGGTTTAAGCACTTGCAGAGCTGATTAGGCTCCTGCGTGCGTGCAGCATCTGTGCGGGGGTATCCCCAGGTCCCCCCGGCCCCTCAAACTCCTGTGCAGGGTGGGGGCTTCTAAACCTTAGGGCTGAGACTCTGTCCGTCCCCTCCCAGCCCAGAGAGAAGCTGATCCCCCAGGCCTGCAGCAGAGGTAATTCTGCCTGAAGACCCCAGACTGCGCCCACCCTCTGCCCTCACTGGGGCTCCCCTCACTGCCCTTCACACTCTGTGTCCTCCCCCAGGTCCAGTCCAGCTGCTGATGTCCAGGAAGAAAACCTCTGTGAGAGGAAAGAGACCCTTGGGGAGGGAGGGGAGCCAGGAGCCCTGAAGGATCAGTAGCAATGTGGAAGGAGCAGGCTGGGAAGGGTCTGGGCTCAAGGGGAGACGGACTGAGCTCCCCACTGGGGACCATGGAGGACATCACAGCAGCTCCCTGAATCCCATGGCCCCATATCAGACTAGGGCAGAGGACAGTGGGACTGAGGTCCCTGAGGACAAATCCCTCACTCTTCCCCAGTAGATGCTGTCATGAAGGACACTCACAAGGAGGATGAGGTGGAGCTCGAGCATCAGGTGAGACCCCTGTCCCTGTCCAGGGTTCCAAAGGCCTCCCGTCATCACATTTAATCCACAAGACACTCACCTGTGTCCCACACTGGACCCCTCCCCCTGACTGCTGTGCCCTCACTGCCCCCTGGTTTCCTGTCACCTTGGGTCCCCTTCTTTCCAGCTCCCTGTCTTGTCTGATGTCTGGGTATCAGAGAGTACCCCAAGCTTCAGAGGCTGCATGCGTTCCTGAAGCACCTAGGTGCTCCCCTTCATTAATTCATCCCACAGGGAGCTCAGACTTGATCAGGCTGCTGGGGGTGGGAGTTGGGGAGGGCTGCAGCCACAGCAAGAAGCACAACTGCCCCAGCCTTCCTGCACTCACCTGGCAGGAGACAATGGGCAGGTACACGCACAGTGTCCTGAGAGCCAAGGTCCATTAGGGAAATCAAGTGAGAAAAAGGCAGAATCCATGGAGAGGAGGACTCGTCTGGGTTAAGAGGGGAGTGCTGTCTGATCAAGTGTCCTCTGAGAAGGAGCCTAGAAGGAGAGGACCACAGAGACACCCAGTACACGAGCACCTAGAAGGAGAGGACCACAGAGACACCCAGTACACGAGCCTAGAAGGAGAGAACCACAGAGACACCCAGTACACGAGCCTAGAAGGAGAGAACCACAGAGACACCCAGTACACGAGCACCTAGAAGGAGAGGACCACAGAGACACCCAGTACACGAGCACCTAGAAGGAGAGGACCACAGAGATACCCAGTACACGAGCCTAGAAGGAGAGGACCACAGAGACACCCAGTACACGAGCCTAGAAGGAGAGGACCACAGAGACACCCAGTACACGAGCACCTACAACAGAGGAAACGTGGCAGGAAGATGGGCCTGTGGCTGGAGCCAAATGAGCAGGGTCAGGGTGTGTGGACAAGAGGTCAGATTGCAGGAAGGAAGTGGCCAGTCTCTCTGAGGCCCTAGGAAGTCCCCAGAGAGTCTGTCAGGAAAGTGACATAGTTGGTCAGTCTGGGAACAATGCGGAAACTAAACTAAGTGGTGTCGAGGGGCATCAAGAAGACCTTGTCACTGTCTCTCCAGCAGAGCCCACAGGACACGGACCCCCAGGGAGTGATGCAGGCCTAAGAGAAACACTCCACAGTCAGGTAGGGAGAGGCCTCCCCTCCGTCCCCACTGTCCAGAGAATGCCTGGACATACAGGACAGACAGGCGGAAGAGGACAGGCCGGTGGCCAGGGAGGTGGGGGTCTTTCCTCCCCAGTCCCCCAGGACTCCCCCAACCCCCACCACACACCTACCCTCTCACTCTCCCCCCACTGCAGGCTGCTGCATCTGATGACCCCCAGGATGTGACCTACACCCAGCTGCACAGAGTGACCCTCAGGCAGGAGACACCTGAAACTCCTTCGTCCCAGGAAGGAGACACTCCCGACGAGCCCAGAGTGTTCGCGGCTCTGGCCGTCCACTAGCCTAGGAGGGCCCCAGACCCCATGCCTGCACAGAGGGAGACTCAGGGACCAGGAAGGCCCAGGGTCTGTCCCAGTGGACACAAACTAGTGAACCCCAGCCTGGACCCCTAACAAAGACCACTAAGAGGTCCAGAGATCTTTTGGGAGTCACCTGATGATGCATCAGAGATAAATAAACCTCATATCTACATTTTGGAAGTAAACATGTCTCAATAACCAATGTGTTAAATGAGAAAATCAAGATAGAAGTGAATGGTCAACTGATAATATTTCACATTGAACTATGAAATTCAAAAACTAAGAATCAGCTTGGTGCCTGTAGCACAGTGGTTATGGCGCCAGCCACATACACCGAAGGTAGTGGGTTCAAACCCAGCCCGGGCCAGCTAAAACAACTGCAACAACAACAAATATAGCTGGGCATTGTGGCGGGTGCCTGTAATCCCAGCTACTTGGGAGGCTGAGGCAAGAGAATCGCTTAAGCCCAAGAGTTTAAGGTTACTGTGAGCTGTGTGTGAGGCCACCTCACTCTACGAAGGGCAACACAGTGAGAGAAAAAAAAAAAAAGAAAAGAAGAAAATAACTAAGACTCATGAATGAATATATTAGAAAAAGAAAACATCTAAAAATTAATACTTTGGCTATCATTTCAAGAAATTAGAAACAAAATTACAAATTACTCCAGAAGAAAGTCTTGGTAAGGCAGTAATAATAAATGGCATGAGAGCTACTAATGAGTACAAAGAAATGAGGAGGTGGCTCATTTTAGTAATCCCAGCTACTCGGGAGGTTGACCCAGGAGGAGCACTTGAACATAGGAGTTGAGACCAGTCTGGAATAGCAAGGCCCAAATTTAATAAAAAAGAAATGTAATGGAAAATTCAATAAAGCCAAAGAAATTTATTTATTAAGACATAGTCTCACCAGGTCACCCTCCATAGAGTGCCATGGCATCATAACTCACAACAACCTCAAACTCTTGGGCTCAAGCAATTCTCCTGCCTCAGTCTCCCAAGTAGCTGGGACTATAGACACCAGCGACAACACCTGGCTAGTTTTTCCATTTTTAGTAGAGACAGGATCTCAATCTTGTTAAGGGTGATCTCAAACTCCTGAGCTCAAGGGATCCTCCCACCTTGGCCTCCCAGAGTGCTAGGATTATAGACGTGAGCCACCGCACCCACCTGTTTTTGATATGTCTTTGTTATTTATGGAAGGTAAGGGTAGCTTAATTTTTTAAGCAATCCATATAACTCAATATATTAAGAGAATACATTTAATTTTTTTCTTTTTTATGCAATTTTTAATTAAAATCATAACTATATACATTTATGGGGTACAATGTGATGATTTTATTTATAATGTGGAATGCTTAAATCAAACTAATTAACAAATCCAGCACCTCACTTATTTTTTGTGGTAAGACATTTCAAATTTACTCTTAGTTATTTTGAAATATACTTTTGTATTGTGCACATCAGGTGAAATCCCACCAAATGCCCTCTCTCCTCCCGTCAATCGCCACCCTTTCCCTTTTTCTCCTCTCCCCTCCCCCTTCCTAGACCATATTTGTGTTTTATCATTTGTATGCATGTTTAAGTATTTATATATGGGTTTCATAATAGTATTGAGTACATTAGGTACTTTTTTTTTTCCATTTTGAAATGTTTTACTAAGAAGAAGTTGCTCCAACTCCATCCAAGGAAACATAAAAGATGTGAAGTCTCAATCTTTTTATGGCTGAATAGCATTCTATGGTATACATATACCATAATTTGTTAACCCGTTCATGGGTTGATGGGCATTTGGGTTGCTTGCCTGACTTGGCAATTATGAATTGGGTTGCAATAAACATTCTGGTACAAATGTCTTTGTGACAAAATGATTTTTGTTCTTCTAGGTAGATACCCAGTAATGGGATTGCAGGATCAAATGGAAGGTCAATTTTTAGTTCTTTGAGGATTCTCCATATTTCTTTCCATAAAGGTTGTATTAGTTTGCAATCCCACCAGCACTGTAGAAGTGTTCCCTTCTCACCACATCCATCAGCACTCACCACTACAGCATCTGCAGTTTGGGGACTTCATGATGTGGGCTAATGTTACTTGAGTTAGGTGATATCTCAAAATGGTTTTGATTTGCATTTCTCTGATGATTAAAAATGACAAGCATTTTTTTCATGTGTTTTTTGACCATTCATCTGTCATCTTCAGAGATGTTTCTGTTTAAGACTCTACCCACAAAGAAATGGGTCTGTTTAATCTTATTGATTAATTTGAGTTCTCTGTAGATTATAGTTATCTGATCTTTGTCAGAATCACAACATGCAAAAATCTTCCTCCATTCCAAAGGCTGTCTGTTTGCTTTAGTTGTAGTGCCCTTAGCTGTACAGAAGCTTTTTTCTCTTGAGACGGAGTCTCATTTTGTTACCCTTGTTAGAGTGTTGTGCTATCATAGCTCACAGCAACCTCAAACTCTTGAGCTCAAATGATTCTCTCCCCTAGACTTCCTCAGTAGCTGGAACTGCAGGTGCCTGCCACAACACTGGGCTGTTTTAGAGATGGGGTCTCACTCTGGTTCAGGCTTGTCTGAACTCCTGAACTCCACCCACCTTGGCCTCCCAGAGAGCTAGGATTATAACGTGAGCCACCAAATCCTGCATACAGAAGCTTTGTAGCTTGATCAAATCCCAGTTATGTATTTTTGGTATTGCTGCAATTTTCGGGGGAGGAGGGATCCTCCTCATAAAAATATTTTCCCAGGCCAATCTCTTAAAGTGTTTTCCCTGTACTCTCTTCTAGTATTTTTGTAGTGGTCCAAGCCTCGCCTGGGTCTGATAAACAAAGAGAATAATTTATTATTATTATTACTTTTAGAGACAGAGTCTCACTTTATCGCCCTTGGTGCTGTGGCATCACAGCTCACAGCAACCTCAAAACTCTTGGACTTAGGCGATTCTGTTGCCCCAGCCTCCCAAGTAGGGGGGACTATAGGCGCCCGCCACAACGCCCAGCTATTTTTTTGTTGCAATTTGGTAAGGTCGGGTTCGAACCTGCCACCCTCTATGTGAGTCCAGCGCCCTACCCACTGAGCCGCAGGTGCCGCCCCAAGGATAAATTTTAAAACACATCAGGGTAGAGCAAGATGGTAATCAGGAAGACCCTTAGGCTGAGATCTCCTAGATCAACTGAGAAATGAGAGTTTGTTGGGCTGTGTGTGGCGAGGAAATTTTGCCTGGAGCTGCAGCTCAGGGTGCGTGGCGAGGCGGCGGGCTGCTGTTTGCTGTGTGAGAGCCAGAGCCCCACGCAGAGTTCTGACACACTAGGCAAGTCCTGCGCAAGCCACTGGGGGGAGCCCTGAAGGTCCAGGTAACAAGGAAACTTTGTAGTTTTCAGATCCTGGGAAAAATGCATTGAGTGGATGGCCTGGAAGAGTGGGTGCACTCGAACCATACATAGCAGCCAGATTTGAGGGCTAGTTGTAGCGCATTTGCATCCGGTTTGGCAGTGGTAGAGACGGCCATTCTGGGAAGGTCCTGGCAGCAACCAGTTAGCCATTATGGAAATGTCATGATAAGGTCGTGAAGGCGGGCCTCCTACAGGGAAATAGCCTTCTTAGTTCTGTCTGGTGGGATCGGACCTCCGGTCATGACAGGCTCAGGGGCTCCTGCACCCCACAGGAACTGTTGTCCAGGACATGATGATACCCGCCTCTGAAGGAGTCTGGAGAGATCTGAGTTCCTAACCTAGCAGAACCTGAATTCTGAGGAGATAATCAGGCGATCACTGTGGACATTAAATTGGTGATCAGGCCTATGCTTTGTTGGGATCTACAGAGAAGATATGTCCACCCCCTAAAACTATAGCTCCACCTGATGTCCCAGTTATATATTGCAACACAAATATATTCCTACTAAAGTCAGACCCTCCCGCTACATATATATGCTTTTATGTATATATGTGTATATAAAATTAGATTTTTTAATATTTTTTATTTTTCTTGTTGTTAGCATTTCCCCCCCTTTTTTGTTTCTTCTCTTTTTTGTTCCTGAGGTTGCTTGTTTTTGCTGATTAGAGCTTTTTCTTATTTTTGTATTGATGGGTTTTGTTTCTTGCTTATTTGTACGATTGGTCTTTTTCTTAACTTCTAAGAAAGGGCTCCTATATTTTTTGGTTACAGTATTTTAGACTCATTTATTCTCTCTCCTTATTCCTCTTCTGTACATGCTGTCTTTGGACAGAGACTCTTCTACTTTTCTCATCTCTCCCACATTAATCATACCTGCAACAGCTAAGACATCCCCTCCCTTTTTCTTGTCTTTCTCCTTTCTTTCTTCACTCCACTTCCTTCTCTCTCCTCTGTTAGATAAAAAAGCATTTTTAATTTCCTTCATATATTCTTATCTTCTTATTATTCCTTTTTGAATTTTGCTCAGAGCTGAGGGTCACAGCTGTCATCTGGCAGGTAGGCTGCAGCAGTGGTCTGGCTCAAGGGGACTAACAGACCTTTCTACCTCTGGCCCTAGGAAGATAGTGTTGGCAAGACCACACTGCAGAATTTTTCTACTTTGTTTTCTTTCTTACTTAATTTTCCTTAGTGTTTTTCATTCTTTTCCTTCCCTTCCCAGTTTTGGCAGAGGAAGAGTCTGGCTCTCCTGAGCTAGAAAGGACTACCTGATTTTGAGTAAAGCTCCCAGTCCAGCCCCCTCAAAACCCTTAGAACCATGCTGATCAATACCCTTTCTTCCATCACTCTCAGCCTCTCTTCCTGATCTCCTTCTTTCCTGTTTTCCAGTGTTTTTTCCTCTGTTATTCACTCTTCCCATTTTTTAGTTTTCTTCTTTTTCATTTCTTTTACTCTTTATTTCTCTTTTACTCTTTCTTTCTTGTCTCCCTGTATCTCCCTGCCTGCTCCATACCTTCCTACTCATTTTTGGCCTCACACAAAGATATCTCTTCACCACATAAACTCGGAAACAAGGTAATTTAAAGCAAAGGAGGAACTGAGAAGGAAAAAGGTGCCAGAAGAGGTAAACAAGAAGAAAGCACACATGAGGAGGAACCAAAAGAAAAATTCAGGTGCCATGAAAAACCAAAATACAGCAACTCCTCCAAGGGACCATGAGGCAGCTTTTACAGAAGACTCATCCTATATAGAATTAATGGAGCTGAGAGAAGGAATTTAAAATGTGGATGATTAAGACAATAAAGGGAATGGATGAGAAAATAGAAAGACAGAATCAAATGTTGAATGAGAGATACGTAGAATATAGAAAGGACATGGTTGAGATTAAGGAAACTAAGGAGACAATCAGGGAATGTAAACATTCAGTAGGAAGTATCAAAAATAGATTCTACCATGGAGAAGAAAGAATATCAGAGTTAGAGAATAAAGTCTTGGAGTTAACACACATAGTTACAGAGTCAGAAAGGAAGAGAGAAAAAATGGAGCAGGTGCTTAGAGAACTTTGAGACTCCACAAAGTGTCTAAACGTACAGATAATGGGAATCCCTGAAGAGGAAGAAGATTGTCCCAAAGGTATTAAAGCCCTCCTGGAGACTATCATAAATTAAAACTTCCCAAGTTTTACTAAAGATCCTGACACACTCCTTTCATATCGAACCCTGGGTCATCTCAACTCAAACAGAGCTTCTCCAAGACGCATTGCCCAACTCAAACAGAGCTTCTCCAAGACACACTGTCCAAACAAGATGAAGAAGAAAATTCTGCTACTGGCTAGGAGTAAGCACCAATTGACATACAAGGGCAGAGCCATTAGGAAGATAGCAGACTTTTCAACTGAAACCTTCCAAGCCAGAAGAGCATGGTCATCCACCTTCAACATCCTTGAACAAAATAATTTTCAGCCCCAAATCCTGTATCCTGCCAACCTTCGCTTCAAAATGGATGGAGAAATCAAATCTTTTGCAGATATACAAGCACTGAGGAAATTTGCTACAAGACCAGCTCTACAAAAAATACTTGGGATCTATTCTCAACACTGAACACCACAATGGACCACCAGCAAAGTGAACACCCAGAAGCTAAACCAATACTTTGCTTCCACAGTGGTGCAAAGGATAAAACTACACAATGGACTTCCACAAAACAAGATGAATAGAACTCCACCACTCCTATCAATTCTCTCAATAAATGTCAATGGACTGAATTCACCACTGAAGAGGCTCAGGCTGGCTGATCAGTTAAAAAAGCACAAGCCATCCATATGCTGTCTCCAGGAGACACACCTAGCACACACACCTGAAGGACAAATCAAGACTCAGGGTTAAGGGTTGGACAACAGTATATCAAGCAAATGGAAATCAGAAGAAAGGAGGGGTTGCAATCTTATTTTCAGATAGAAGTAGATTCAAAGCAAGTATAGTTAAGAAAGACAAAGATGGAAACCTCATACTGGTCAAAGGAACAATACAACAAAAGGACATCTCAATTTTAAATATTTATGCACCTAACTTAAATGCTCCCATACTTATAAAACAGACCTGGAGAGTTCTCAACAATGTGATATCCTGTTACACCATAATAGTCCGGGATTTTAACACCCCTCTGACAGAACTGGACAGATCCTCTAAACCAGAACTAAACAAGGATACAAAAGACTTAAATATGACCCCAAAACAAATGGGATTAATAGACATATACAGAACACATCATCCCAAAGCAAAAGAATATACATTTTTCTTATCAGCTCATGACATGTACACCAAAATAGATCGCATCTAGGATACAAATCAAACCTCAGCAAAATTAAAGGAATGGAAATTATACCATGTCTCTTCTCAGATCACAAGGCTGTAAGGGTAAAGCTCAACTCCAACAAAAACCTTTATCCCCACACAAAATCTTAACAACTTTATGCTGAATGATAAAGAATTCAGGTTGGATTCAGGAAGACATAAAAAAGGAAATTGTTAAATTCCTCAAACATAAGAACAATGAAGACACAAGTTACCAAAACCTCAGAGACACAGCAAAAGTAGTCCTGAGAAGAAAATTTATTGTGCTAAATAGGGAGCATGATGGTGGGTGGGATAGACATTTAGCTCAGCTGTCCCAGAACAACAGGTGAGAGTGAGTGGGCTAGATCATTGCCAGCTTGGAATATTGGTGTGGAAAGGCAGTTCGGGATGTGCAGCAAAGTGGTGGATTGCTGGACTTGAAGTGTAATCCAGAGCTGTGGAAAATGCTAGGAAAATTTCTGTGCTGCTGCTGAAGCGGCATGCAGCAGTGGTGGTGGAGGCATTGGCAACCAGCCCCCCCTACCACCCCTCACTGGAATACAATTCCCAGTTCGTGGGGAAACTAGGTGTTGTGTGGAAAGATTGGTGAAGTGTGAACTCGTGAGTGGACTTTGGCGGCCAAATAGGGGTGTTGTCTGAAGTGGCACGGTTGGGGCTAGGCAGTGGGAGAGACACTCAGACAAAAAGATCCCAGATGGGAAGCAGACATGTTTTCAAATGTGGGAAATGGTGACTGCCACAGGCACCTTTCCACTTGGGCCAGGTGCAGCAATTTGAGTCTCACCTGCAGGCAGCCATCCTGCACCCAAAGCAGGCCCAGGATATCCCACACTTCACAGGAACTGTTGCAGGGAGAATTTACGAAACATATCCGTGACGATTTTTTTTTTTTAGTAAAATTACTTTTTATTTATTTATTTATTTAAATTAAATCATAGCTATGTACAATAATGCAATCATGGGGTACAATGTGCTGGTTCCATATACAGTTTGAAATATTTTCACCAAACTGGTTAACTTAGCCTTCATGCATTTTCTTAGTTATTGTGTACAAACCCTTATATTCCACCTTTAGTAAACTTCACCTGTACCCTTCTAAGATGCACCCTAGGTGTCAACCCACCCATCATTCTCCCTCCACCTTTCCTCCCCCTCCTTTCCCCTCCCTTCCCCCCTTCCCCATATTCTTGTACGGATATTTGGCAGGGTCTAAGGACCAAGCACATACCCAGGCAACCACCAAGAACAGTGTAAGCCGGGAATCTCTGGTATAAGCCTGGGAACAACTAAGGGCGCCATCTGGTGTTCAGAAAGAATATTGCAACATAAATATATTCCTACTGAAGTTGATCCCTTCTGCATACATATAGTCGTATGTTTTCATATATATATGAATAATATTTTTGTTGCTGGTGACTTTTTACTTTTTTCTTTGCTCGTTCTTTTTGCAATTTTGCATCTTTTCCTTTTCTTTCTTGTAGGAGTTATTGTTACTTTTTTTTAATTATTATTAATACTATTTTTTTCTCTTCTTCCCTTCTTATGGTTGCTGAGGGTGCTTACATCAGGCTATTTGAGGTTTTTTTCCTCTGTTTTGGAATTTTTTTGTCTGTATCTTTATTTTTTCTGATTATCTGGTTGTGCGTCTGTGTGTTTGTGTGTCTGGTTTTTTTGTTTGTTTGTTTATTTGTTCATTTTGTTTCAATGTGTCTTGTGTTTTGCTAAATCCTTGGGTTGGCTGTTTTCCCTAACTCCATTTTTACAACAAAAATAAGGGGGAGTGGGAGACAATGGCTGACTGGAGCCAGCTTTCAACAGAAGCTCCAAACCAGAGGGATAGATAATGGCCACAAAGAACCAAATAAAGTTGAACGGTGGGAGCTGAGCTGAAAGAAGAGATAGATAATTGCATGTCTTCTCTGCTGAGGCAAGCTGTGACTCCAAGGAAACAAATTTCAGGTACAGAACTCATCCCAAAGAGGATGTGTGTCTGTCCCCTCACCCAAGAAAGTTGTCTGCTTGCTGTGGAATCACTGCTAGTGAATGGTGAACCGAGTTTCTCTTCTCTCACCCCTCTGGCGCGACTTGCTGGAAGCTGGGACTCCTTCTCCAGAGCATCCCTGCTGTGAGCCTGGGAATTCTCTTGTCTGGCAGAAAGTTTGGACAAATATTTTTCCTGCCACCTTGAACTTCCAGTCCACCCTTCCCCCCTTGCCTGGCAGTCTAGAAGTCCAACCACTGCAGAGACCAGAATGTCTGCATTCCTTGGACTGGGTGTTGCATGGACGGCAGCAGTGCAGCTATGCTGTATCTGTGAATCTGGTAACAGTGCAGATAGGCACAGAGGGGAAGGTGTCTGGCCTGGCCCTGAGAAACTGCAACTCAGCAGTAGGAAAAGGCTTGGGTCTCCCCATGGTGGGTGGAGACTTGGGAGCTGCTGAGGCATGGAAACCTAAGTGGAGACACCTCCCACTCAGCATCAGCATAAATAGAGCAATCCCACCTGGGTCTAATTTTGGAGAGTCACCTCCCCAACTCTGAGGACTGCTAAAGGGAGTCAGACCTCACCCTATAGGGATACCAGAGCTGCAGAGCAGTGGGGGCAATGGTGAGGTGGCTGAGGGAAAAATACATTTGCTATCTTGATATCCTTAGGTTTAGATTGAGCTCAGGTGGTACACTCCCCAGTTGTCATTGAATACCTGAGGCAGGCAGGCTTCAGTTCCCCCTGCCAGCTGGTGGCAGAGGGTGGTGGCTGGGCAAAGGAAGCATTGACTTTGCTTTGACTCTTGCAGGTGCAAAGCCCTGGCACATTAGCTTATTGGACAGAATGGGACCACAGAGACTGGGTTAACAGAGACTAAGCAGTGGGGTTACCAGCGGCTGGAGTTACCAGAGACCAGTGGTAGGTTAACAGAGACTAGCAGTGGGGTTATCAGAGGCTGGAGTTGCAAGGTGGGGAAAGAGGTATCAGCCCCTTGGTCCAAACCTTCTACTGGATGGGCATTTCTGACTCCATGGAGCACCAGAGTGAGCTGCACTTTAGCTGCCAGTAGACCCCTGCTATCTAGTGGCTGGAGACCTTTTTAACTTTCCTACTAGAGAGTGAGTACTGACTTGGACAATTGGTTTGCAACTCTTGAACTGGACAAATCACCCAAGGACCCTACCAGGTGATACCCTGCTTCTGTTGTAGTGGGATGGTTTGATTTTCCTCTTCCATTTGGTGCCTGTGGTGGGGTGGGATGTCTTAGTTGTTTGCATTTCTCCACAGCTGAGACTTCAACCCAGAGTCACTGATTCACTAGGATTGGGCAGAGATCGGCTGAATACAAAACAGAGCCACCTAGCCCCACCACACCAAGCAGGTCTCCAGAGTCTCAGGCTGTAGTACTGTACAGATCCTTTGCATTGCTATAGGGGAAAAGCTGCAGTCACCAGTCACAGCTTTTGGGCAAAGGGCTGGTTAACCACAACCCTAGAAGCCCCCAACCCAATTTCACCTTACCTGCTCATCTAGCCAAATGGTAAAAAAAAAAATCATGGGGCAGAATCAGCAGAAAAACTATGGCAACATGAATAATCAGAGTAGATCAACTCCCCCAAGGAACGACAAAGCAGCCACACCAGAGGATCCCATTCATAAACACATGGCTGAGATGTCAGAAATTGAGATTAGAATTTGGGTAGCAAATAAGATTAACAGAATGGAAGTAAAGTTGGAATTAGAAATTCTAGGAATATTTCAAAATTTGTCTCAAGAATTCAATGAATTCAAAGACAAAATCACCAAAGATTTTGACACATTGAGAAAAGAAGTTGCAGCCTTCCAAGTTATGAGAAATACAGTGGAATCCCTCAGTAACAGAATGGAGCAGGCAGAAGAAAGTATTTCTGACATTGAAGACAAAGTTTTGAATGCTCCTAAATTCTCAAAGAGGAAGAGAAGTAGAGAGCAAAAATGGACCATTCACTCAGAGAGCTCTGGGATAATTCCAAGAAAACTAATATTCACCTTGTAGGAATTCCAGAAGGTGATGAGGTTGCTTTGAAAGGTCCAGATGCTCTACTCCAAGATATAATTGAGGAGAACGTCCTAAATGTCACAAGAGATTCTGAAATTCAGATAGCAGACAATTTCAGAACCCCAGCATGACTCAATCCAATAAAGCATCTCTCAGACTTATTATAATTAACTTTGCTAAAGTTAATATGAAGGAGAAAATACTACAAGCAACCAGATGTAAGAAAACCTTAACCTACAAGGGAAAGAATATTAGAATGACTGCAGATCTCTGTGCTGAAACTTTTCAAGCCAGTAGAGGATGGTCATCTGCCTTCAACCTGCTAAAACAAAACAATTTTCAAACCAGGATCCTGTATACTGCTAAACTGAGCTTCATTTATGATGGAGAAATTAAATACTTCAATGACATTCACATGCTGAAGAAATTTGCCATAACTAAACCACCTCTCCAAGATATTCTTAGACCCATCCTCCACAATGACCAGCACAATGCTTTACTACCAAAGTCAACTCACTCAGAAATTTTTGATCAAATCCCAACTTCCACACTGGTGAAAGGATTAAAAATGTCCACTGAACATTTGAAAAATTCAACACCCAAAATATTACCAGGTTTATCACTACTCTCAATTAATGTAAATGGCTTACATTGCCCTCTAAAGAGGTGCAGATTAGCTGAATGGATACAAAAACTCAGACAAGATATCTACTGCATGCAAGGATCTCATCTTACCTTAAAAGATAAATATAGACTCAGGGTGAAGGGATGGTCATCTATAATTCAGGCAAATGGAAAGCAGAAAAAAAGCAGGTGTTTCAATTTTATTTGCAGATACAATAGGCTTTAAACCAGCAAAACTAAGGAAGGATAAGGATGGTCGTGTCATATTTGTTAAGGGAAACACTCAACATGATGAAATTTCAATTATTAATATTTATGCACCCAACCAGAATGCTCCTCATTTT
>CAUYON010078064.1:0-21342 GCA_963573935.1 Arctocebus calabarensis | reverse complement strand
CCTCCCTCCTTCCCTCTCTCCCTCCCTCCTCCTCCCTCCTTCCTTCCCTTCCTCCCTGCCTCCCTGCCCCTCCCTTACCCCCCTTCCCTCCCTCCGTCCCCTCCTCCCTCCTTCCTTCCCTCCCTCCCTCCTTCCTTCCCTCCTCCCTCCTTTCCTTCCTTCCTTCCTTCCTTCTTCCCTCACTTTCCTTTACTTTTTCCTTTCCTTTCCTAGACAGAGTCTCATTCTGTTGCCCTGGGTAGAATGCTGTGCTGTCACAGCTCACAGCAACCTCAAACTCTTGAGCTCAAGCTAGTCTCTTGTCTCAGTTTTCCTATTTTTAGTAGAAACAGGTCTCGCTCTTGCTCAGGCTGGTCTCCAACTCCCGAGCTCAAGCAATCTGCCTGCTTCAGCCTCCCAGAGTGCTAAGATTATAGGTGTGAGCCGCCAGGCCTGCCTGAGGAAGTTTGTTTTCTTCCTCTAAATTACGTGATATCTGGAACTCTGTCCTGTTACCAGTCTAGTTGTTTTACCACCAGAAGGAATTGTAGATGATCCCAACAAAAATATGAGTAATAGTTGATATATGTTTACCAATCAGAAAGATAACATACTGGCTTGGCGCCTGTGGCTCAACAGGTTAAGGTGCCAGCCATGTAAACCTGAGCTGGCGGGTTCGAATCCAGCCCGGGCCCGCCAAACAACAATGACGGCTGCAACCAAAAAATGGCCAGGTGCTGTGGCGGGCACCTGTAGTCCCAGCTACTTGGGAGGCGGAGGCAGGAGACTCGCTTGAGCCCAGGAGTTAGAGGTTGCTGTGAGAGCTGTGATGCCACAGCACTCTATCCAGGGTGACAGCTTGAGGCTCTGTCTCAAAAAAAATAAAATAAAATAAAATAAAATACATGAATATGATCAGCATACTTTTTTTCTTTGAGACAGTTTCACTATGTCACCCTTGGTAGAGTGCTGTGGCGTCACAGCTCACAGTAACCTCCAAATCTTGGGCTTAAGTGATTCTCTTGCTTCAGCCTCCCAAGTAACTGGGACTACAGGTACCCTCCACAATGCTTGGCTATTTTTTTGTTGCAGTTGTCCGTGTTGTTTAGCTGGCCCCAGCTGGGTTTGAACCTGCCAGCCTGGGTGTATGTGACCAGCGCCGTGACCACTGTGCTACAGGTGCCAAGTCATGATCAGCATACTTTTTTTTTTTTGAGACAGAGCCTCAAGCTGTCGCCCTGGGTAGAGTGTTGTGGCATCACAGCTCACAGCAACCTCCAATTCCTGGGCTCAAGCGAGTCTCCTGCCTCTGCCTCCCAAGTAGCTGGGACTACAGGCGCCCGCCACAATGGCCGGCTATTTTTGTTTGGATTGTAGCCGTCATTGTTGGTTGGCGGGCCCAGGCTGGATTGGAACCCGCCAGCTCAGGTGTACATGGCTGGCACCTTAGCCCTTTGAGCCATAGGCGCTGAGCTGATCAGCATACTTTTTAATAATCTACATTATGTTTGATATTAGCTGGTATATGAAAAAGTCATACCATAATATTTTGTATGTTTTTATTTCTTGAACAGATGAAATAAAGATTGACCAATTCCACACCAAACATCTATCAATCTAATGGTTTGTGTGTGGGATGACTCTGGAGAACTGGACAGTGCCAATATTTTATCCTAAAAAGAATGGTGAGCCAACGGAAGGGTTAGGCAGGCTAAACAAATAAAAGGATTGTTTTGGTTTTGAGGATAAGCATTTTTTGGAAGGAAAATTCTCTTTCCTTGCCTTCTTCTGTAAGTAAAATTCTTATTGATTTAAAAATTTACTTATTAGGGTGGCGCCTGTGGCTCAGTGAGTAGGGCATCGGTCCCATATACTGAGGGTGGTGGGTTTGAACCCGGTTCCGGCCAAACTGCAACAAAAAATAGCCAGGCCAGTTGTGGTGGGCACCTGTAGGCCCAGCTACTTGGGAGGCTGAGGCAAGAGAATTGCCTATGCCCAAGAGCTGGAGATTCTGTGAGCTGTGACTCCACAGCACTCTATCAAGGGCAACAAAGTGAGACTCTCTCTCTCAAATAAATAAATAAAAATAAAAATTTTTGCTCTGGCTCCTGTGGCTCAAGTAGCTAAGGCACCAGCCACATACACCTGAGCTGGCAGGTTGGAATCCAGCCCCTGCCCGCCAAACAACAATGATGGCTGCAACCAAAAAATAGCTGGGTGTTGTGGCAGGTGCCTCTAGTCCCAGCTACTTGGGAGGTGGAGGCAGGAGAATTGCTTGAGCCCAGGAGTTGGAGGTTGCTGTGAGCTGTGATGCCCCAGCACTCTACCCAGGGTGACATCTTCGGGCTCTGTCTCAAAAAATAAATAAATGAATAAATAAAAAATTTACTCATTAATTCAACAATTACTTATTAAGAACTTAACTGTGTGCTCATCATGGTCATAGCAACTTAGGATACAGCAGTGAACAAAACAGACAAAAATGTGCTGCCATCATGGAACTTTGGTCTTATTCAAGCCAAATAGTACCTTCTCCAAAATGTCAGCCTGAATCCTCTCAGTGATATGGAATATTAACTTCTATGTTTTGGCATGTTGTGCCACCGTAATTACACTTACCATAGTCTGTTTCAAGTTTGATGTATTGTTTCAGATGTCAAATATTTCACTCACTATACTAAGAGGTTCTTGGGTTTAGTGTATGTATTTTCAGTCTCCTGAACACAGAACTAGTTTGATTCAAGCACCATTGTTGAATGAGCAAATGAGCCCTAAGGGGGAAGTCTTACAAGATGGAGCTTTCATGGTGCCTCTACCAGGCATTCATTTGGAACAATTGGAATCAAGCCTGTCGTGAAGGTAGGCAATCTGGAAGTTGTATAGAAATAACATTCCCAGGCTTGATGCCCAAAGTGGTTACGGCTCCAGCCATATGCACAGAGGCTGGTGGGTTCGAAACCTGTCTGGGCCAGCTAAACAACAATGACAACTGCAACAACAAAAAAAAATAGCTGGGCATTGTGGCAGGTGCCTATAGTCCCAGCTACTTGGGAGGCTGAGGCAGGAGAATTGCTTGAGCCCAAGAATTTGAGGGTGGCGTGAGCAGTGACACCATGGCACTCTCCCTAGGGCAACATGGTAAAACATTGGCTCAAAGAAAAAGAAAGAAAGGAAAAGAAAAAGAAATAGCATTCCCAGTGAGCGGTTGTTATGGGTAAATGATAACAAAGTTCATTTGTATGACTATGGCCATAATAGGAAATGAAGGTCTGGATAATTCTATTATAAAGTTCAAATACTTGTCCAGATTAATGAATGTAAATAGCTCTTTGATGAAGAAATGGAATGGTGCCAATAAAAATGGTGACTGCAAGTATAAAAATATTTCTTTAGTTTAAACTTAAAAGACTTAATAATTGGGTCATATATTCATTTGAGTGCTTTATAAATTACTATATAAGTAGGGGTAAGAGCTATGATTTTTTTTTTTTTTTAAGACAGAGTCTCAAGCTGTCACCCTGGGTAGAGTGCCGTGGCATCACAGCTTACAACAACCTCCAACTGTTGGGTTGAAGTAATACTTTTGCCTGTTTTACTCTTTTTTTTTTTTTTTTTTGAGACGGAGCCTCAAGCTGTCACCCTGGACAGAGTGCTGTGGCTACTCACGGCAACCTCCAATTCCTGGGCTCAAGTGAGTCTCCTGCCTCTGCCTCCCAAGTACCTGGGACTACAGGCGCCCGCAACAACGCCCGTCCTTTTTTTTTTTTTTTTTGCTTGCAGCCGTCATTGTTGTTTGGCGGGCCCGGGCTGGATTCGAACCCACCAGCTTAGGTGTACGTAGCTGGCGCCTTAGCCCGTTGAGCCACAGGCGCCGAGCCTGTTTTACCCTTTTGAGTAGAGATGGGGTCTTGCTTTTTTACTCAGGCTGGTCTCGAACATATGAGCTCAAGCTATCCACCCTCCACCCTCCTCAACCTCCCAGAGTGCTAGGATTATAGGCATGAGCCACCGCGCCCGGCCTAGATCACTGATTGATTTTTTTTTTTTTTTTGAGACACAGTCTTATTTTATTGCCCTTGGTAGAGTGCTGTGTCGTCACAGCTCACAGCAGCCTCCAGCTCTTGGGCTTAGGAGTTTCTCTTGCCTCAGCCTCCTGAGTAGCTGGGACCTCAGGTGCCCACCAGCACCCAGCTATTTTTGTTGTTGTTGCATTTTGGCTGGGGCCGAGTTTGAACCTGCCACCCTTGGTATATGGGGCCGGCGCCCTACTCACTGAGCCACAGGCGCCGCCTTTTTTTTTGAGACAGTCTCACTTTATCATCCTCAGTAGAGTGCTGTGGTGTCACAGTTCACAGCAACCTCCAGCTCTTGGGCTTAGGCGGTTCTCTTGCCTCAGCCTCCCCAGTAGCTGGGACTACAGGCGCCCACCACAACGCCTGGCTATTTTTTGTTGCAGTTTGGCCTGGGTCGGGTTTGAACCCTCCATCCTCGATATATGTGGCCATATATCACTGAGCCACAGGCACCACCCAGATCTCTGATTTAAAAAAAAAAAAACCAAACAAATAAAAAAGAACTTCTGTAAAGATCCAAAGTGATTGTTTCTGCTTGTCAAATGTTTGCTGTTTTGTTGCTACACAGCCAACAGAGGGAGCCCTTGTTACAAAACCTAATCACAACTTCCTTAACAGGGTTTTGTGCTTTGGTCGAAAGCCAGGGGCAGAATAGAAGCAATAGAAAGAAACAGGAAATAAAAAGAATGGAAGACGTTGGTTTTAAACTGTATTGTAAATCGGTAATCTCTTTCAGGAAACTGGGTTTGAGAAATGACGTCAAGTTTCAGGTATTTCACAATAGGCCCTAAGTTCCAAGTTTTCAAAAAGCTTTTATATACTGCCATAGTAATCCTTTATCTTTTTTTTTTAGAGACAGTCTCACTTTATCACTCTCAGTAGAGTGCGGTGGCGTCACAGCTCACAGCAACCTCCAGCTCTTGGGCTTAGGTGATTCTCTTGCTTCAGCCTCCTGAGTAGCTGGAACCACAGGCACCGGCCATAACGCTGGGTATTTTTTGTTGCAGTTTGGCCGGGGCCAGTTTGAACCCACCACCCTCGGTATATGGGGCTGGCACCCTATGACTGAGTCACAGGCACTGCCCCAATAATCTTTTATCTTTAAAGCACAAATTATATTGCTCTTTTGCTTAAAACCATCCAATTGCATCTTCCCTTGATAATGAATCCAACCTTATGGAGCTGTGAAGATTAAAGGAGGTAATATACAACATAGTGCTTGGTGCACGGTAAGTTCTTAGCTATTATTTTTCACTACTCTGTCTTTTATTGCACTAATCCTTCGGAGTGGATTCTTTCCATGGTACCATTCCTACTCTGGCTTTCCTCTGCTTAACTCTCTTCTTGTTCTATAGGTTTCAGGATCCCAGAAGTCTTGCCTCTTGCAAGACTGGAGGGTTTTTCTGGTACTCACCACACCACATTGCAGTAATTTATTCACAAAGGAGTTCTTCCCTCTTGAGAGCAGAAGTCATATTTCCTAAGTTGTTCTGTCTCCAGGGCCTAGCAATAGAGCAACCAACTGTTCAGGTTTGCCTGGGACTATTCCAGCTTTACCTCTGAAAATCTCTTATCTCTGGAGCCCTTCAGTTCTAGGTCAGCTGAGACAGTTGGTCACCCTACATCAGGTCCTGGTACATAATAATAGTGCAAGCAATAATTTTGTTTACCTAGGCAAATTATCTTTGATGAGTCATTTTTCTTCCCTTGCTTAAATTTCTCCAACTATAACTAAAATGTTTAAACAAGATAATGTCTAAGGCCCCTTTCAATGCCTGTGGCATGTCTAAAATACCAACCTTGATATTTGAGAATTGGATGGCACGTTGACGGCCTGCCTACCCTCATCAATTGGCTTTATGCACACTCAGGAAATCTTAAATGGTCAACAATCTAATTTTTCAAAAAAGCACTGTTGAAATTAATCATGCTAAATTCAATAAAAATAATAAGCTATAAATCTTGTATATATGGTCTGATCTCAACTTTGTGAAAATATATGTTTTTGTTTTATGGCAGAAAAGGGGATGGAATTATGAATATATATTTTTTTATTTTGGATACTTTTTCCTACTTTCTGAAATTTCAAAATTTCTGGAATAATTTTGTAGTTAGTCAATAACATTTCTGAAACCCCAGTGTTTCTGCTGATGCAGCAGCAGTGGGTATATTTGAAAAAAAATTTTTTTTTTTTTTTGAGATAGAGCCTCAAGCTATCACCCTGGGTAGAGTGCTGTGGCATCACAGCTCACAGCAACCTCCAATTCCTGGGCTCAAGCGAATCTCCTGCCTCTGCCTCCCAAGTAGCTGGGACTACAGGCACCCGCCACAACGCCCGGTCATTTTTTGGTTGCAGCCGTCATTGTTGTTTGGCGAGCTTGGGCTGTTTGTCGAGCTTGGGCTGGATTCGAACCCGCCAGCTCAGGTGTACGTGGCTGGCGCCTTAGCCTGTTGAGCCACAGGCGCCAAGCTGAAAAAAATTTTTTTCTGAGACAGCCTCACTCTGTCACCCTAGGTGAGTGCCATGGTGTTATAGCTCACAGCAACCTCAAACTATTGGCCACAAGCTATCCTCTTGTCTCAGCCTCCTGAGTAGCTGGGACTACAGATGCCTACCACTACACCTGGCTTATTTCCTATTTTTAGTAGAGACAAGGTCTCCAACTCCTGAGCTCAAGGAATCTACTTGCCCAATCTCCCAAAGTGCTAGAATTAGAGACATGAGCCACTGTGCCTGGCTACTTTAAATAATTATTTTTCAGAAAAGTGTAAGGCCAGGCATAGTGGCTCATGATTGTAATTCCAGCACTTGGGATGCCGAGGTGGGTAATTTGCCTGAGCTCACAAGTTCAAAATCAGCCTGAGCGAGAGTGAGAGCCCATCTCTAAAAACTAGCTGGGAGTTGCGGTGGGCACCTGTAGTTCCAGCTACTTGAGAGACCCAGGCAAGAGGATTGCCTGAGCCCAAGAGTTTGAGGTTGCTGTGATCAGAGATGGCACAGCACTCTAACTGAGGGTGACCAAGTAAGATTCTGTCGCCAAAAAAAAAAAAAGATTGGCTAGGTGTGGTAGTTCAAGCCTGTAATCCTAGTACTCCGGGAGGCCAAGATGGGTGGATTGC
Source organism: Arctocebus calabarensis (assembly GCA_963573935.1). NCBI lineage: Eukaryota > Metazoa > Chordata > Mammalia > Primates > Lorisidae > Arctocebus > Arctocebus calabarensis. The sequence continues at coordinate 14,170 of CAUYON010078064.1, read as the reverse complement.
CTGAGCTCATAGGTTCGAGACCAACCTGAGCCATAGCGAGACCCCTATCTCTAAAAATGGCCGGGCATTGTGGCGGGTGCCTGTAGTCCCAGCTATTTGGGAGGCTGAGGCAGGAGAATTGCTTGAGCCCAAGAGTTTGAGGTTATTGTGAGCTGTGATGCCATGGTACTCTACCGAGGGCAAGAGTGGGACAAGTGAGACTGTATCCATAAAAAAAAAGGTTCAGCACCTGTGGCTCAACGAGCTAAGGCACCAGCCGCATACACCTGAGTTGGCAGGTTGGAATCCAGCCCGGGCCTGCCAAACAACAATGACGGCTGCAACCAAAAAATGGCTGGGCGCTGTGGCGGCCGCCTGTAGTCCCAGTTACTTGGGAGGCGGAGGCAGGAGACTCGCTTGAGCCCAGGATTGGAGTTTGCTGTGAACTGTGATGCCACAGCACTCCATCCAGGGTGACAGCTTGAGGCTCTGTCTCAAAAAAAAAAAAAAAAAGTATAACCTTTGCATGACATTGTTGTGTTTTTTTCTGCTTGACATTGTGGACAAAAGTTAGGCAACTGATTAGTGCAGTGGTACTCAACCTTTACCATGGGCCCGGGATAGTCTTGAAATTCTGCATTTCTAATAAACTTCCAGATGATATCAGTACTTCTAGTCTGCAGATCATATTTTGAGTGTATATGAATTTTAGTGTATATAAATTCCAGACCACATTTCACTATTAGGTTACAAAATTTTTAACCATCTTGTGCCTTTGGCAGTGCTTCTCCAACTGACATGCTGGGATAAATAGAGACAACTGCTCATAATTCAACTTTCTGAGAGCTGAGGGGATTATATACCATGGGAAACTTTCTGAAATCTTTGAAGTACAGTTGCGAAATTCCTGCTTCACAGTTAGCTGTCTTTTGTAAACAGTGCATCAAAAGATATCAGAGTAACCAAAATACCAGAGCACTATGTTGGTAGAAGCTACATTAGTCAAAAAGATTAACCGCCCCTTTCTCTCTGCCTCCCACAGAGCCCTGATTGTGGTTGTGCTCTGTACGCAATGTTCAGACAAGGAACGAGTTTAGTTGTACAAGAGTAGCTAACACTTGGGTGCTTTCCTTAGTTTTCGATCACTGGTTCTCAAGTCTCTTCCATTTCCCAACCCCCTCCCTACAAACGCCTCCCTTCCCCCATTCCCAACTAGACTGCAACCCAGCTGGGCCTGAGTTTCTCACCTTAGGCAATGGAGAATGCCCAAAATGAATGGGGCATATCCTTCAGTTCCTTGAGTCTGAGGACAGTGAGAGACTTTTTTTGGGTCAATAAAGATCTTAGAAGAGTCAAACAGTAGCTGATTCCTCCCTCTGTTTGAGAACTTCACTGTTATTCCTTCTTCCCAAGTCCCAGCGGAGGGCGTTTGCCTCAGGCTCTGAAAACTTGGCATTGTTTATTACCTAAGTCGAACTTTCCATCGAAGTTACTATTTTAAACCTTTGAAAATGAAAAATTGCAAAATTTCTCTCTAGAGGTTGTTGAATAAAGAAAAAGTATTACTAGCCTTCCTAAGAAATACTCAGAAAATTAACACATGTTCTTGAACACACGTTCCTTTATTAATGTAGGCACGTCCCTCCCATGAGAAGCAGCAATGAACATTTCAACTATGCCAAGAAACATAAGACCAAATAAATCAAAAGGTTGTAAAAGCATATGGAATTTAAAAATGCTTAAGTCCTTTTCAGATAAATCAAAGAGTTCTTTCATCTAACTTCTTTGAATTTTTCCCACCCATGAGAAGGATTGACCATGTTTTGATTAAAAGAACACTTTGAAGTGTTTTAAAGACTATCTCTAAGATTTTGTTTTCTGTGATTTGCAATATTCTTTTTTAAACTTTAATATAATTAAAGTTATTTTAATTATTTATTTTTTGAGTCAGCATCTCATTCTGTCTCCCTGAGTAGAGTCCCATGGAGTTATCATCCTTCATAGCAACCTTGAACTACTGGGTTCGAGCAGTCTTCCTGCCTCTTCTGAGTAGCTGGGACTACAGGAAGATGCCATCACACCTGGCAATTTGTTCTTTCTTTCTTTTCTTGTATAGACAGGGTCTCACTCTTGCTCATAAGTTTTGAACTCCTCAGCTCAAGCAATATACCCACTGTGGTCTCCCAGAGTGCTAGGATTACAGGTGTGAGCCACCAGAACTGGCTTGCTTTTTTTCCCTGTATTTTCTTTTCTTTCTTTCTTTCTTTCTTTTTTTTGAGACAGAGCCTCAAGCTGTAATCCTGGATGGAGTGCTGTGGCATCACTGCTCACAGCAACCTCCAATTCCTGGGCTCTAGCGAGTCTCCTGCCTCTGCTTCCCAAGTAGCTGGGACTACAGGTGCCCACCACAATGCCCGGTTATTTTTTGGTTGCAGCCATCGTTGTTTGGCAGGCCCGGGCTGGATTCGAACCTGCCAACTCAGGTGTACGTGGCTGGCGCCTTAGCCTGTTGAGCCACAGGCGCCTAGCCTCTTTCTTTATTTTTTTTTGAGACAGAGCCTCAAGTTGTCGCCCCTCATAGAGTGTCTTGTGTCACAGCTCACAGCATTTGGGCCCAAGTGATTCTCTTGTCTCAGCCTCCCAAGTAGCTGGGACTACAGGCGCCCGCCACAACACCCAGCTATTTTTTGGCCCAGGCTGGATTCAATCCTGCCAGCTCTAGTGTATGTGTCTGGCGCCCTGGTCACCTGAGCTACAGGCACCGAGCCTTTTTTCTTTTCTTTTGAAGTCTCACTGTCACCCAGTCTGAAGTACAGTGGCCAGATCATACGTCACCATAACCTGGAATACCTCTTGCCTCAGCCTCCCAAGGATCTAGGCCCAGCAGCCCGGCTACTTTTTTTATTTTTTGTTGAGGCAATGTCTAGCAATGTTGCCATTGTCTAGGCTGGTCTTGAACTCCTGATCTCAAACAACCTTCCCACCTTAGCCTCCCAAGGTGCTGGGTTGACAAGCCTGTGACACTATACCCAGCCTACTATTTGCAAATATTCTTATTTTCTTAAAAGTTTAAAAATACTGTTCCTGGGCTCAGTGCCTGTGGCTTAAGCAGCTAAGGTGCCAGCCATATACACCTGAGCTGGCGGGTTTGAATCCAGCCTGGGCTTGCCAAACAACAATGATGGCTGCAACCAAAAAAATAGTTGGGTGTTGTGGCAGGCGCCTGTGGTTCCAGCTACTTGGGAGGCAGGTGCAGGATAATTGCTAGAGCCCAGAAGTTGGCAGTAGCTGTGAGCTGTGATGCCACAGCACTCTATCCAGGGTGACAGCTTGAAGCTCTGTCTCAAACAAACAAACAAAACCAAATACTGTTTATGTTTAATGTGGCAAGAAAGGTTGGTTTTTAACTTGCCCTCTTATAAATACAATGTTAATAATGTTTATTTCTAACTAAACTCTTAAATTTTACTACAAAATAAAAACAATCAAGGCCAACCCCGGCTTTTTTTTTTTTGAGTCTCAAGCTGTCACCCTGGGTAGAGTGCCATAGCATCACAGCTCACAGCAACCTCCAACTCTTGGGCTCAAGCATGTCTCCTGCCTCTGCCTCCCAAGTAGCTGGGACTACAGGGGCCCGCCACAACGCCTGGCCATTGTTTGGTTACAGCCGTCATTGTTGTTTGGCAGGCCCAGGCTGGATTTGAACCCGCCAGCTCAGGTGTATGTGGCTGGTGCCTTAGCCCGTTGAGCCACAGGCGCCGAGCCCCTTTCTTTCTTTCTTTTTCCTTCCTTCCTTCCTTCTTTCTTTCTTTCTTTCCTCTCTCCCTCCCTCCTTCCATTCTTCTCTTCCTCCTTCCGTTCCTTCCTCCTTTCTGTCAGTCTTGCTTTGTCTCCCAGGCGAGAGTGCAGTGGTGTCATGGTAGCTCACTGCAACCTCAAACTCCTGGGCTTGAGCAATCCTCCTGCCTCATCCCCCTGAATAGCTGGGACTATAGGCACATGCTATCATACTTGGCTATTTTTTCTTTTTCTTTTCTTTTCTTTTCCTTCCTTCCTTCTTTTCTTTCTTTCTTCTTTTGACAGAGTCTCAGTTTGTCACCCTCGATAGATAACTCACACCAAAGCTCAAATTCTTGGACTCAAGTGATTCTCTTGCCTCAGCCTCCCTCGTACCTGGGACTACAGGCACCTGCCACAACACCTGGCTATTTTTCGAGACAGGAGTCTCACTCTACCTCAGGCTGGTCTTGAACTCCTGAGCTCAGGCAAGCCAACCACCTCAGCCTCCCAAAGTGCTAGGATTGCAGGCATGAGCCACTTACCCAGCTTTTCTTTCCTTTCCTTTCCTTTCTTTTCCTTTCCTTCTTTCTTCCCTTCCTTCCTTCCTTCCTTCCTTCCTTCCTCTCTTTCTCTATCTTTTTAATTTTTATTTTTGAATAGACATGGTCTCACTCTTGCTCAGGCTGGTCTCAAACTCCTGACCTCAAGAGATCCTCCCAGCTTGGCCTTCCAGAGTGCTAGTATTATAGGCATGAGCCACCGGGCCTGGACAGATCTCCGTTTCCTTAGGTTTAGTTGATGAAGCTTTATTATTAATAGCTTCATTTGGTGATGTCATAGTTGCTTGATTTTTCATTGTCCACGTGAGCTTGTTCTGGTGTCTGTGCATTTGAAAGATAAGCACCACTTCCAGTCTTTACAGTGTGGTTTCAGAGAGGTTAAAAGCTTCTGCTGGGTTCCTGAGTTGACAGGATTGCCGCTGCAATCAGGGTGAGTGGGATTGGAGCTGGGTCACATGGCTGCAGCTGTGTCTGCAATGGGGTTGCAGTTGATGGACCTGCCACCGGGGGCTCTAGTGCGCATGGATCCTGCCTGGTTCCTGAGGGCTCATGCTGGGATGAAGGTCCACCTCAGGGTGTGGAGACAGTGGGCCTGTTGCTAGGTAATACAGCCAGGCGTGGCTTCCTCGAGGTCCCTGGAAAGCTTCCTGCTGTGTCACTGACTGGGTCACTTGGCAGGCAGCACTGCCATGGTCCCTGGCTCCATGGCTGAGAAGGGGATGGAACCAAGCTGCAGGGGTATCTCAAGGGCTGCAGACAGGAATGTCTCCCCTTCCGTGTCCCAGTGCCACTGGCAGGAATGATCTCTGACCACTGCTGGGAGGGGCTCGAGCCAAGTGTCACAGCCATTTCAGGATCTGCTGTGGGACCGAGGTTGGCAAGTTTGTGCTGGGGACTCAGATAAGAATGTGTCCTTTGGGGGACCCTACACTGCCAGCAGGACTGAGAGGGGTTATTGCCAAATTTCAGAGCCATTTTTGGTAATACTGCTGGGACCAAGGTCAATAGGTCTGTCACCAGAGGTGTGAGTGTGACTTCCCTGGTCCCTACATGAATGGTTCTGATAGCAGGGTCATAACAAAACAGGGCTATGAGCTAAGTTTACAGGAGCACAAGCCATTTCCACATCTAGACTTAGGGCTGTGGTCAGTAAGTCTGCCAGCGGAGGGTAATTTTGCCCTCTCAAAAGGATCTCCTTGGTCTTTTTTTTTTCAGTTTCTGGCTGGGGCTGGGTTTGAACCCACCACCTCCAGCACAAGGGGCCAGCGCCCTACTCCTTTGAGCCAAAGGCGCTGCCCACCTCAGTGTTTTTTTTTTTTTTTTTTTGAGACAGAGGCTTACTATGTCACTGTCATAGAGTGCCATTGGAGTGCTATTGCATCATAGCTCACAGCAACCTCCAACTCCTGGGCTTAAACAATTCTCTTGCCTCAGCCTCCCAAGTAGCCGGGACTACAGGTGCCCGCCACAACACCTGGCTATTTTTTGTTGCAGTTGTTGTTTAGGTGACCTGGGCCGGGTTTGAACCCCCTAGCTTCAGCGTATGTGGCTGGCGCTGTAACGACTGTGCTACGGGCGCCAAGCCGATCTGCTCAGTCTTGGGCTGCCCCAATGTCTGACAACCCCCTGTGTGGATCCCACAGTTCTTGCAAAGATACTTTTACCTGCAGATGGGTATGAAATTATTATTGCTTTGGGGAGATACGAGAGGGAAATCTTCTATTCCACTATCTTGCTGACATCACCGCTATTCTTTTTTTTTTTTTTTTCTTTTGCAATTTTTGGCTGGGGCTGGGTTTGAACCCGCCACCTCTAGCATAAGGGGCCAGCACCCTACTCCTTTGAGCCACAGGTGCTGCCCTGCTATTCTTTTTATTTGGAATTTTCAGTTTGGTGGCTTAGGCAGGTTTTCTCACACCTGTAACCCCAGCACTTTGGGAGGCTGAGGTGGGAGGATTGCTTCAGGTGAGAAGTTTGAGATGAGCCTGGGCAACACAGGGAGATCTTATCTCTACAAAAACATTTAAAAAATTAGCTGGGCATGATGGTGCATGTCTGTTGTCCTCTTTTTTTTTTCTTTTTTAAAACAAAGTCTCATTATGCCCCTCCTCACTAGAGTACCATGGTGTCATAGCTCACAGCAACCTCCAACTCTTGGGCTTAAGCAATTCTCTTGCCTCAGTCTCCCAAATAACTAGGACTATAGGCACCCACCACAACACCTAGCTGTTTGTTTTTTTTTTTTTTTTTTGAGATAGAGCCTCAAGCTGTCAGCCTGGATAGAGTGCAGTGGCATCACAGCTCACAGCAACCTCCAATTCCTGGGCTCAAGCAAGTCTCTTGCCTCTGCCTCCCAAGTAGCTGCCCTTGCACTACAGGTGCCCGCCACAACGCCTGGCCATTTTTTGGTTGCAGCCGTCATTGTTGTTTGGTGGCCCCAAGTTGGATTCGAACCCACCAGCTCAGGTGTACATGACTGGCATCTTAGCCCGTTGAGCCACAGGCACCGAGCCTCTTTTTTTTTTTTTTTTTTTGAGACAGAGTGTCACTTGGTCACCTTCAGTACGGTGCTGTGGCCTCATAGCTCACAGCAACCTCAAACTCTTGGGCTCAAGTGATCTCCTTGCCTCAGCCTCCAGAGTGGCTGGGACTATAGGCACCTGCCACAACGCCTGGCTATTTTTAGAGATGGGCATCTTGGTTTTGCTCAGGCTGGTTTTGAACTCGTGAGCTCAAGCAATCAACCCTCCTTGGCCTCGTAGAGTGCCTGGTTGTCCTCACTTCTCAGGAGGCTGATCTGGGAGTGTCACTTGATCTCAGGAGTTCAAGTGAGCTGCCATCACACCACTGCAGAGTGAGAGATGATCGCTTGAATAACAGAGTGAGAGATGATCTCTTACAAGATAAATAAAGAGGCTCAGCACCTGTAGCTCATCAGCTAGGGCGCCAGCCACATACACTGGAGCTGGCAGGAGTGAGTGGGGCCCAGGCCTGCCAAACAACAATGACAACTACAACCAAAAATAGCCAGGTATTGTGTTGGGCGCCTGTGGTCCCAGCTGCTTGGGAGGCTGAGGCAAGAGCATCGCTTAAGCCCAAGAGTTTGAGGTTGCTCTGAGCTGTGACGTCACGACACTTTACCCAGGGTGACAGCTTGAGACTCTGTCTCAAATAAATAAATAACTAAATAAATAATAAAGAAAGAAACAAACAAGGTTAAAATAAAAGTAAATGCCAAACTGATGACAGGTGGACCGTGGTTTGTACTGTTAACTTGGTTAAGTTAGAATTGTTTCCCAGAAATTTTTTCCTCCGTGTGTTAAAGTTGACACAAAGAGGAATTTGTGTAGTATTTGGAAGACATAATTTTTTGCAGGAGCCATTACTCTGTGAAGGTCACCCTGCATCGATATGGTGAAAACTACAGAGAGACTAGGGGCTTGCAACTGATCCTCACGCATCTGCCCTGTGCCTAGATCTTCTTCCCAATTTCTGATCCTGTTGACAAACAGTGGCCTGGGACCTGCCACCGGATGCCTGGCTACACACTGTCCAAGGCACTTGCTCTCAGAGGCATAGCTTCCCCTAAGCTTCCCCGGACAAGGTGGCTTCTCAGATAAACTGGTGACTCCTCTGATTCTCCAACTTCTTTCTTGGACCTTCACTTCCTCAGCTCTTCTTACAGTTGTGTAAAATGTAGTAAGTCTTATAATAAATCTTTTATCCTGTGCTTGATAGTGGTTCCTCCCTCCTGGAATCTTCATTGGTAGAAAGAGGAACGTTTTGGTGGCGTTTGAGCCTGTTTTACCAGTTCCTGAGACCCACTTACAGCCACGTGCTTCCTATATTTAATTGTTCAAACATTAGTTGGATTCCGTTTATGAAACAAACATTTTTTTTCCTTAAGCCAATTTGAATTGATTTTCAGGTATTTGTAATCAAAAGAACTGCAACTGATACACTATGGCAATGTTAATTACGAGTCTCTTACATTTTTGAATGTCTGTGTGTTGCAAACTATCTTTTAAAGGATATTTATATCGAAAACAACCTTCGAAGACAGAGATAGTAGCTCCCTCTGGTGCAAAGGACAGCATGCTTTACCGTCCGTTTAAAAATATTTGGTTCCTTAAACGCTTTCCTATGATACAACCCACTGTTTGTGCAGGCATTATCTGGCTTACTTCACGCTGCCTTCAGGAAACAATGCAAAAATGATGATACTTTGGCTACTGCTACTCCTATAAATAATACTTAAATAATAAATTCTCCTATGTGTCTAACACAAGGGACATGAAACTGTTGTGAGCTAAGTTGTCAGCTTGTACAGGGAAATCTCAGATCCTTCATAGTTCATGAGAATAAGATTATTTTAATTATTATTATTTTTTTTGAGACAGAGCCTCAAGCTGTCGCCCTGGGTAGAGTGTTATGGCATCACAGCTCACAGTAACCTCCAGCTCCTGGGTTTAAGTGAATCTCTTGCCTCGGCCTCCCCAGTAGCAGGGACTACAGGCGCCGGCTACAACACCCGGCTATTTTTTGGTTATAGTTGTCATTGTTGTTTGGCAGGCCTGGGCTGGATTTGAACCTGCCAGCTCTGGTGTATGTGGCTGGTACCTTAGGCACTTGAGCTACAGGTGCCAAGCCTTTTTTTTTTTTTTCAGAGACAGAGTCTCACTTTGTTGTCCTTGGTAGAGTGCTATGGCGTCATAGATCACAGCAACCTCCAGCTCTTGGGCTTAGGTGGTTCCCTTGCCTCAGCCTCCTGAGTAGCTGGGACTATAGGCACCTGACACAATGCCTGGCTATTTTTTGTTGCGGTTTGGCCAGGGCCAAGTTCGAACCTGCCAACCTTGGTATATGGGCACAGCGCCCTACTCTCTGAGCCACAGGCACTGCCCATATTATCATTATTATTATTTTGAGACATAATCTCATTTTTTTGCCCTGGCTAGAGTGCTGTGGCATCATAGCTCACAGCAACCTCAAACTCTTGGCCTCAAGCATCCTCTTGCTTTAGCTTCCCGAGTAGCTGGGACGACAGGTGTGCTCCATCACGCCCAGCTAGTTTTTCTATTTTTAGTGGAGATAGGGTCTCACTCTTGGTCAGGCTGGCCTCAAACTCCTGAGCTCAAGCATTCCACCCGCCTTGGCCTCCCAGAGTGCTAGGACTATAGGTGTGAGCCACCGCATTTGGTAACATTTTAATACACAAGTAAATGTGTTAGTTTATAAAGAAATAATTCAATTTATTATTTCATTATAGTAACAATTACTTTATATGCATAAGTCTCTATTTTTCATTTGCAATATAAATAAGACTTTGGTCAGGATACCTTGGTTGTAGTAAAAGAAGCAAAACTCTAGTTTATGCCAAAAGGAGAATTTATTATACAAATATAAGGGTACCTTAACAAAGCCAAGAACAACAGATAAAGTCAGTCGTCAGGGATGGTGGCCAGTAATAGAAATCAAATCCTGATAACTTAAGCAAAAAAGGGAGTTTATAATTAGGATACAAGAATACAAATCAAGGGAAGGGATTATAGCATGCTTCATGAAAGGTTGGGATGAAGTACTGTTAGAAAGCCAGGAATCACACTCTCCTAATCTCTCCTGTCCACCTTTTTTTTTTTGCAGATTTTGGCCAGGGCTGGGTTTGAACCCACCACCTCCAGCGTTTGGGGCCGGTGCCCTACTCCTTTGAACCACAGGCGCCTCCTGTCCACTTTTTTTTTTTTTTTTTGAGAGCCTCAAGCTGTCACCTTGGATAGAGTGTTGTGGCATCACAGCTCACAGCAACCTCCAATTCCTGGGCTCAAGTGAGTCTCCTGCCTCCGCCTCCCAAGTAGCTGGGACTACAGGCGCCCGCCACAACGCCCGGCCTTTTTTTGGTTACAGCCGTCATTGTTGTTTGGCGGGCCTGGGGGCTGGATTCGAACCCACCACCTCAGGTGTACGTGGCTGGCGCCTCAGCCCGTTGAGCCACAGGCACTGAGCCCCTCCTGTCCACTTTTTACGCAAATGCTTCATTGCTCTCTCACTGCAGATTTGCTGTTTTAACCTCCTAATCCACGTGGTGGGACATGGCAATCCACACATCCCAGTTTACTTTCTTTTATTCCAGAGACTAGTCAGACCAAAGCTAGAATCTCTTGCCTCCAACTCCAAATTCATAGGAAGTTTTAGGACCTCACCAATTAGAAATAACTTCCTCCTATGGGATAGGCGGGAAGACGGAAGTTTCAGGTCACTAAGAGACAGAGGCCAATTCACATTTTTTGTTATTACTGTTTCTTACAGAGCTTGTGGCGAAATAACTTACTCAGCTCATAGCATATTATGTAGAAATGGCCAAGTGCTTCAAAAGAAGGAGGTATTTTAGCTTCTTTTATTAGTAGTCATTCCCTTGGAACAAAAGAATAGGTTTGGATGATGTTCTTATCTTGAGACAAGTTCTTTACATTTATCATAATAGGTATGGTTTATCTCCTGGGAAAGTATGGGAAAGTCTTAGTATGAGTAATTTAAGCACAAAAGACAATATTATACTTTGTTAATGAATCATTTTTTCCCAAGAGAAAGAGAAAAAAGAGATTAATTTCATAGAGAATGTTTAGGAAAAAGGAAAAAAAAAAATTACATGGTGAGGGTCAGAAATTCCTGGGAACTACAAACAGAATTTGGACCAAAGTTATCTCAGGCTGAAGAGAAACTGATTCATCTGGTTTGAGCCAAGTCCTATGATCCATTTTCATTATAGTAACATGAAGGGTAGGGGACCATTCTGAGAAATAGAGATAGGAAAGGGGAAAGAAAATTATTTTGGCTCGGCGGTCATAGCTCAGGGGTTACGGCACCAGCCACATACACCAGGGTTGGCGGGTTTGAACCTGGCCTGAGCCTGCTAAACAACAATGACAACAAAAAATAACCAGGTGTTGTTGTGGCCACCTGTAGTCCCAGCTACTTGGGAGGCTGAGGCAAGAGAATAGCTTAAGCCCAAGAGTTTGAGGTTGCTGTGAGCTGTGACGACATAGTACTCTACTGAGAGCAACATAATGAGACTCTGTCTCTAAAGAAAGAAAGAAGGAAAGAAAGAAAAGAAAAAAATCATTTTCTGGATTCTTTACAGTGTATTTACAATGTTTCGGACTCCCCTGCAGGAGCAAAACTATTAGATATTGCTTACCAAAAACATAACATGATAATATTTGAATGGTCAGTGATTTATGCATTTTCAATTTAGAAAAGCTAATACAGGGATTCCCCACGTTGAGATAAAACTGAAAACATCAAAAATATAAGGAAATGCTATAGATGTTTTATTCAAAAATATATTACTTTGCACTGAATATTTCTTAAATTGTTTTTCCTGTATGTTGAAATAAATTCCTATTATGTCTTTTGATGAGATGCAAAGAGTTAAGCTTAATGTCCATGATATCACTCTACTTCTTCTTGTAATTTTGTTTCTAGAAATAACCACCAAGGGAAGTAGGACCACTAGGTGGCAGAGAACAAGGGAAGCAACATTAGCATGGACATGTTAGGAGACTCAGAAGCTAGTAATTCAGTTTTAACTTCCCCTGATTACAAAAGAAAAAAAGTCATTCGATATTAGGTTGAAGGTTTTGTATTTCAACCTCTGTGTTTTCTCACGAACATGTTTCTTTAACGCTGTCATTTTTTTGATCATCATGAAGTGTCATATTCTGTATATTTTCAGCACATTCTTCTAATGAAATGGTTGACAGGTATGAAAAGACTTTTTCCATTAGCGGTTCCCTGAGAAAAGGCACTGAGGAGTTCTTTTTCACCAAAGAATCATCAGAAAACCAGTCATCAGCTGCTTGTATACTTTGGCTGTAACAAGAATCAGATGGCAATGTTGATAAGCTTATTGTAACAGTGCTGCAATTTGTTGATGAGGTAGTCTCTGAGGGGTCACAAATGACCTTTTTTGTTGCAAGGCTGAATTCATCTGTAGCGTGATCTTTTCTTGCTGTAAAAAATTAGGTTTACTAGATTTATTATGAATATTACATATTCATAAGCCAAATCTTAATTATATGCTTCCTATGGACAAGGTTATAGGGCCAGGAAAATGCTATAAAGAAAATTCTTGAGTTGCTATCATCATCCGTGCAATGTTATATGTAATTGGCAATTAGCAATATTTTCATAATAATCTAGAGTACAAAACTCTATTCTAAATAAAATCGACCTATTTTAACAAGAAAATATTCTAATTGGGCTAGAAATTTCAGTTATGAAGTGTTCCTTACAATCAGAAAAAGCAGATTGTTTCTTAACTCTTTGTAGCTAAATACTGCCTTATTTAAAAAATCATTTAAAAAAACCACGTGCCTTCTTGAGCTGGCAGATTTCAAAGTGTTTGGTCTGCCCTGGGAACGACCTATGAATTGGCTCTATACCAATAATAGACACAAATAGCTCTATAGAGCAGTGGTTTTCAGTGTTCTGTGGCACCAGAAAGCATTTTAGGTGTGCCGCAAATATATATATATATATATATTTTAGAGACAGAGTTTCACTTAGTTGCCCTTGGTAGAGTGCAGTGGCGTCACAGCTCACAGCAACCTCCAGCCCTTGGGCTTAGGCGATTCTCTTGTCTCAGCCTCCTGAGTAGCTGGGACTACAGGTGCCCACCACAACGCCCAGCTATTTTTTTGTTGCAGTCTGGCTGGGGCTGGGTTAGAACCCACCACGCTCGGTATATGGGGCCGGCGCCCTTACTCGCTGAGCACAGGTGCTGCCTGTGCTGCAAAGATTTTAAAAGACTGCTAAATTATTTTCTTTTCTTTTTTTTTTTTTTTTATGAGTCAGAGCCTCAAGCTCTTGCCCTGGGTAGAGTGTCGTGGCATTACAGCTCACAGCAAACTCTAATTCCTGGGCGAAAACCAGACTACTGCCTCTGCCTGCCAAGTAACTGGGACTACAGGCGCCCGCCACAACACCGGCTATTTTTTGTTTGGGTTGCAGCCGTCATTGTTGGTTGGCGGGCCCAGGCTGGATTCGAACCCACCAGCTCAGGTTTACATGGCTGGCGCCTTAGCCTGCTGAGCTACAGGCGCTGAGCCAAAGACTGCTAAATTATTTTCAAAAGAAGTTCGAAGCACAGCAAGCATATTCTTTATATATATATATATATATATATATACACTCTTTTTGATCCACACAATTTAAGTGTGCCAAGGAAGTTCTGTAGGTTCAAGTGTGCTATGAAATAAAAAAGGTTGAAAAACACTGCTATAGAGGCTTACCATTTACAAAACGTTTTGATATATTCTATGTCATATTTATGCTCTCAATAATTCTTCAAGGTAGTCATTATCAGCAGCACTTCACAAAACAAGAAACAGACTTAAATGACCCATACAGAGGAGATAAACAATGAAATTTCAACCTAGGTTTTCTTTACTCTAAGCCTCATGCTTTTCCCATATATCATTTAGTTTGCATACTTCGCATTAAAAAAGTTATGTTTTAGAAAATATCACATTTATATGTTTTATAATATTTTACATACTAGGCTCGGCGCCTGTGGCTCAATGGGCTAAGGCGCCAGCCACGGACACCTAAACTGGCAGGTTCGAATCCAGCCTGGGCCACCAAACAACAATGACGACTACAACCAAAAAATGGCCGGGCGTTGTGGCGGATGCCTGTAGTCCCAGCTACTTGGGAGGCAGAGGCAGGAGACTCGCTTGAGCCCAGGAATTGGAGGTTGCTGTGAGCTGTGATGCTACAGCACTCTACCCAGGGTGACAGCTTGAGGCTCTTTCTCAAAAAAAAAAAAAGATGTTTTACATATTAACTTTTGT
>CAUYON010078062.1:0-73359 GCA_963573935.1 Arctocebus calabarensis | reverse complement strand
TCTGTGGGCACCACTTATAAATTACTGTCAGTATTTGTTTAAGAAATTTGGCATCATCACTGTCTGGTTCTCTCCTCAATTCCATCCTAAGTCAGACTGTATAAATGCTAAATTCCTCCAAATATGAATGATCAGTTGTTTGGGAAGGGGAGGGGCAGACTTGAGTAAGGGAATAGGCAGGGGAAGGATTTCAAGCTTCTGGAGGACAGGACTCAATGCCAGTGTGTGGCAAGGGAGACAGCCAATGGGCATTTTGGTTAACTAATTACACTGCACAACTCTCACCTTATAAAGAAAAGAATTATAGAAATGGTGGGGCTGTCTCCTTCACTTCACACTTAAGACTAACTGTGGAACCCCCATCTCCTCTGCCTAGGTCAATTTCTTGTGAACTTCCTAGGCCTCAATTCCATGAAAGGACTGTATCCATTCATTGATACATTCATTCACCGGAAGGGACTGCATTCATTCATTTCCTGGCCAAGGAACCCATACACCTATATATACCCTGAGACTAAAGGCCTAAAGGAGGAGATGGGGAAAGACTGGGAGAGAAACGGAGAGAGCTTCTGTCTCCCCACTAGAATTCTCTCCCTCTACCAGGAGCCTTAATGTTTTCTGTATTCTTTTCTGTGAATAAATTCTGTCTTACAAAAGAAAAAAAAGAAGATTTCATATCTGTAAGCAATTATGTGGACATTCTACTTGCTGGCACTCTAACTGAATTAATAAGAAAAATATCTGCTTTCACAGAGGGCACGCTAACATAAGAAATAAAATCCTGTTCTGTAATTATGTGAAAATTCCACAGGAGGCGATCTAACATAGCAAAGCTTAAAAAAAAAAAAACTGTCCTGCATGCCTAAAGATGGCACTCTAACAGAAGAAATAAGAAAAACTCAGCACTTGCAATTAGGAATAAATTCCACATGATGATACTCCAACATAAGAAATAGAAAAGGTTAGAGCCACAATTACATGCAATGTCCACATGCCAGCGATCTAATACAAGAAAAAGTCCACTCTGAAGTTACATTAAAATTTTTTGGGGGGGTGATACTCTTAAGAAATAAGAGAACTTGCCACGTGTTTGTGGAATTCTCTGGGAACTTAAGCAAATATATATATATCAAAAAATACATGATAAACTTATAGATGCAACTTATTTACTTAACAAGTTAAAGTGTAAATTAAAACTTAGTATATATTTTTTGAGCGCTTTAAGTACCTGAATTATGTTTATTCCTTGTGTTGTTTATACATTCTTCACACCACTAGCAGGTCCTTGTGGTTAGCAACCAAATAATGTAGTTTTTAATCTACTCAGCCTCTTCTATAGTAGCTGATGCATAATAGGAATTCAATGCACATTTATTAAATATAGGAAGAATTAATAAATCTATGAGGTCTCTGAAGATCAAATGAATAGCAGAAAGGAAATATGAATAGAATAAAAATCTAGAGCTTTTGAGCACTATTCCTAAGACCTCTGTATCCTGCAATTGGACAAGGGGGGTGTAATGTATAGGAAAATGTGATTGAGGCTGAAATAACAATCACATCAATTTAAATGCCTTCAGGTTGAGGTTTTTGGAAAAGTGAATTAAAAGATAAATTAGCAAAGTTGATTTTGAAAAAGAAAGAAATTTAGTATGAAGATGAGGTTTGATTTTGTTTTCAAAAGCCATTGAAACTATTTCAGTAACTTTATCGTCCCGGATCTTGGTTTTTAAATTCAATGGGTTGATCTCCCAGAAGAGCCTGGGAAAGCTGCCTTTAGGGTCCTCTCAGGATTCTTGGGACAGGGCTTATGACTCGGCCCAAGGCTGGGCTTGACCAGCAGCCTAGGGAGGAGGAGGTAAGAGCTGTGATTTGGGAACCAGACACACTAGAGGCCAGAGCTCACTTAGAAACCTGGGGAAAAGCCAACCTGGTCTTCCTACCACTGATGGCTCTTTGTGTTCCTAATTAGTTACCTTCTTTTTGAGATTTTCCTAAAGCCATAGAGTCCTGTCCCCTCACCCCATCAACCCAGGAGTTTGAAGTTGCAGTAAGCTATGATGATGCCTTTGCACTCTAGCCTGGGCAACAGAGCATGACCCTGTCTCAAAAACAACCAAAACCCCCAACTAATGACATGCTTATGGGTCTCCCATTATAACTGGTTGTTTCAGGTGGTGCTCCCCTACAGCAGGTCTTGAGAAGGTTTGGGCACAAGTAGTTTATTAGGGAAAAGCATCAGTCAGGGAGTGAGGAAGTGAGCCAGGGAAGAAAAAGAAGCAAATACATGGGTCATTATGAAAGTTTTGAGATACACAAAAGTCAAGATTCATAAAATCCATGTGGATGGACACAAATGAGGCCCTCTCAAGAACATGGACCAGCTGAGCAAGTTGAAACTTGCATAGGTAAATCAGAAAGGATGCTATTGACTCTGTTTCACGGAAATGAAATAATAGACCATAACATAGTCTGTCTCAAAACTTTCATAGTGACTCACATACAAAGTCTACTAAGGAGGCTGGTTACCTCTGTGTCAACTGGGGCTTCACACCTCTGAGAAGCTCCCAGACAGAGTGTGATTCACACCTGAGGGGAGAGGCAGCTGGGATATTCGTCCTCCTGCCCCATTCATTACTTGTTGAAGGAGGCCTCTCTTGGACCCCTTCTTGCTACTCTGGCCTTCCTTGTGGACTGGCTGAGTGCATCCCCTAGCCAGACAAAGCTTCAGTGAGCCCAGGAATGGTGAGTGCCAAGGGCATCACTTTGGTTCACTGACAGCATTGGCCACCTTGGCTCCACAGTGAACACACCACAGATGCCCTCTCAGTATTTTTCAAATAAGCTAATAACTCCTGCATCTTTTCTTACAGGATGAAAGAGTTATAATTTTTTAGAGTAGGAGTTGAACTGAGGCTCAATCTAAGCCAAGTTTCCCACTTTACAAATGAGCAAACAGATCCAGACAAACGAAAGGGGTGGATTCCCTGTGCTTATGTGTGGGACCCTGGATCTGATGATTCCAGTCATTGACAAGCAGTGACGCACCCAGCTCTGTACAACGGGTTGCAGGGTTCTTCCCTCAGACATTCCAAATGCTCTTCTGTTCCAGAGCTTTGAACTTGCTGTTTTCTTCTGCATAGAATGGTCTCCCCCAGATCTTTGCCTGGCTCACTCTTTCTTCCCATTATTCATGCTGTGGCTCCAATGTCACTTTCTCATGGAGGCCACATTGGCCTATGGTTATAGATAAGTTTAGGGAGATATCATCACCACTTGATCAAAGCATGTGACAGGCTCAGGAAATGGGGGTGGTGGTGGTGTGAGCAGGAGGAAATGAAGGGGGATTCAGAACAGAGGCATGTTCAGCAGGTGCAGATTACAGAGTGGTCTGATTCATTTTGGTTCACTGCAGTACTGGGCATCTTCCATTTTCACTACTGAAATTCCACTTTGCACTGTCTCTATCTTCTGCGGCCAGGAGGCTGACCTGTGTGAACTGCATCAACTGGCCCCCTGCTCAGTGGCTCCTTTTTAGGTCCAACCAGTGAGTGACACCAACAAAAAATGCCCCCCTTCCTTCCCTTGGAATTCTGAAGTGCTCCTGTAATCCTTTACAAATAAATCCTGTATCAAACTTGTCTTGACTTAAACCAGTCTGCATGTTCTGTTTTTCTGCTAGGACCTTGACCGATAGTTATTTAGTGTATTTAAGACGCAGCCATTCCACTCAGCACCTGTTTATTTTAGAGGCTTTTCCACAAACATCTGAAATGACATTATGCAAAGACTCCTTTATGGTTCTCTTTTTCCTTTCTTGAAGTTCATGTTTTCTCTGCCCCCTTTTCATCTTGTGACCTTTAAAAAACTCCACGCAGGTTAATTTTCTAAATGTAGCTCCTGACTCCAGAGGGATGGCGTGAGATGCCCCATCAGAACACCTTTCTGCCTTCTACCCTTCTGGCCACACAGAACGGGAATCATTTGAGCTTTCTTATTTTTAAAGCCTAGCAATGACCATTAGGTGAGAGTCTGTAGTCTCCAGGGATGTTAGGTGTGGGGAAAGGGTCTATATGAAAGGATGGGATTCTCCCTTCTCTCTTATACCTGTCTGTCCCCCAAGACCAACTTTTGATGAAACGTGGTGTTACAGCTCACACAAAGCATGCTATGGGGAGGGGCTGTCATTGCAGAGCAGAAGGAGGTAGGCAGGATTCCTAGACCCCAAAGCTCTGAAAGTGCCTCTCCACATGGCTCTGGACCCCCCAAATGTGTAGGCTCTTAAAAGCCCCCCCCCCCGCCGCCCACTGTGGGCTCACTCACGGTTATGTGCTCTTAATCCACACCACAGTTCAAGAAATTGTTCTATTCATTGAATAATCATTTATTGGTCATTTACAATATGGTAGACACTGGAGACAGAACAGTGACCATGACTCAGGCCCTGTCTTTGCTTAGTTGCTCACAGTTCAATAAAGAGACAGACATAAATAAATAATTACCCAGAGGTACAATGGAACCCAGTAGAGGGAGTTAATTCTGCCTGAACCGGGGGATGGTTCCCTGAGGAAATGACAGTTGTGGTAGGTATTAAAGGAGCCATAGATAGCAGGTAGGGAGGAGGGGGAAGACTGTTCCATAAAGAGGGAACAGCCTGTTCAAAGGCTGTCAAGACACACAGAGTTCCAAGAATGATGGCTTGGTCTAGCTGCAAGGCAGGTGCCAAGTAGGATAATGGAAGACATGAAGCTGGAAAAATGGGTTGGTGTCAAATCACGAGGGGGTTGTTCTGCCATGCTGAAGAAGTGGAGTTTATCCTGGGACAATGCAGAACCAGTGGTGGATTTTTAAGCAATCAGCTTAAAAAGCTATGATGATGCCTTTGCACTCTAGCCTGGGCAGCAGAGCATGACCCTCCAATTCTCATATCCAAAAGTTCTGAAGGTTGAAAGGGTTTTGGTGATTCCCTTTCAACTCAATTCATCTGGTGCTAAAACCTGAGTTGGATTGACATGCTGCATAAGCACATTGCACTGTCTTGCTCCTTTGTATAATTTGAAACATTCTGAACTCTGAAACACAGTTGCCCGCAGAGATTTCAAAGAAGGGTGTGTGGACTTCCAGTTGGTACTATTGAGATGCTGTGGGGTTTTTTTCTTACTAATCCATTGTGAACCATGTTAACATATTTTCAACCATCCTTGCATTCCTTGGATACACTTTGCTTATTCATTTGAATATTCTCATAATACATTGTTGGATTTTGGCTGCTATTTATAATTTTTGTATTTACATTCCTAAGTGATTAATTTACAGCTTTCTTTTTCTTGTGCTATGTTTAGTTTGGGTATCAAGTTTTTGCTAGGTCATAAAATGTATCAGGCAGACTTATAGTTTTCTCTGTCCTAGAACAGTTTACATAACATTCATTTGCTCGTTTCCTCAAACTTTGGTTAAAGGTGTCTCTTTGAATATTTTAAATTTTTTTTTCAGTAGCTGTGCAGTGACAAAGCAAGAGGATGGGGTAGCCATAGGTAAGGTCTGCCCCTGGTGCAGGCAATAATGGGACAAGTTATCTACAAATTTCAATCTGCATTCTATTATCATGCATCAGTGCTGCTAACCAATGAAGTGATAGAATATTCTTCCCTTCGGGCTGGGTGCCCCTCCTTGTTGGACTACTATGACTTTTTGTTGGCCACATTTTCTACCTCTTGAGAGCTAATTTTGGTAACTTTTATTTTCGCAGGAAAGTATCCATTTTACATAGATTTTCAAATTTACTATCTATAAGTTATCTCCATTTTTATTTCATAGTGCTTATTTGTTTCTTAGTCCTTTTCTCTCTTAATTAAGTTTCCCAAAAGTTTGTCTTATATATCAACATATGTGGATTGTCAAAGACCTGGTTTGGGGCCTTATTGATTTTTACTTTATTTCCTCTTTTATCCTATTCAACTTCTTATTGCCTTCCTTTTTCCTGTATCTCTTCAAGCTTGTTTTTATTTTCTTGCTTCCAGAATTGAAAATGCTATACTTTCTATATTTCTCAGTTTGAATATCATATTTTAGTCTATCATTTTGTCCACATGACAGACTTTACTATGTAGCATTCCTATTCCTTTAGAAATAGACTCTTTTCACTTTGAGATCCTCTGTAACTCAAGAATTAATGAGAAATGTGTTTTTAAGCTTCCAGATATGAAACTTTTGGGGAGGGTGAAATGGACATCCTTTTCATGTTAATATTTAATTTTTATTACATTGAAGCATGTAATAAAAGATATGTTTCATGCACATATATATTTTAGATATAAAATAGTATTTAAAAAATTGGAGGGGCCATGGGAAAATGGAAAGGCTATACAATCAGGAACCAAGAAGCCTAAGCTCCAGGCCCAGACTAGTTATCTTGCCCCTGAGCTTTAGGCTTCTATTTTGTATTTTAATTTAATCTGTTTTGTCATGGTATTTACCTTCTAAATGTCAAGGACAAATGCCTTTTAATTATGTTCTTAATTCCCAGAGTACATTTTTTTTTTCTGGACTGATTACAATCAGGCACCACATAATGATATTTTTGTCAAAGATGAACCACATATACAACATTGGTCCCATACAATTATAATGGAGCTGGAAAATTACTTTTGTACAAATATTCACCGCTGTGTTCCAGCAGCCTACAGTATTTAGTACAGTAACATTCTTTACAGTTCTGTGGCCTAAAAGTAATAGGCTCTACATACATGTAGCCTATGTGTATATAGACTATATCACCTAGGTTTGTGTAAGTACATTCTAAGATGCTTGGGCAATGATAAAATCACCTAATGATGCATTTCTTAGAATGTCTCCCCATTGTTAAGCAGCATATGACTGTACATAGAATTTGAACATAGTTATGGCCATCCAGGTAGCCAAAGGTGGTTGAGTAAAATCTACCACTCATAGCAATCAGAGAGTACAATTTCCTACAAGAAACATTAATAGTTCCAACTTTATAAGTTAATGGTCTTTGGAACTACTGAAACAAATTTTTCAAGGTTTCAGGAATCTTCTTTGGATTTTTTTTTTTTAAGGGCAACATTATGTCAACGTAAAGAACAAATATAGCTTAACTGAATTTTTATGGTAACTGTCAGAAAATTGCTCACACCCATCTAAATAAAGGCTGATTATTAATTTGAGATTTTGTATCTTCAAACAGCTTCTGAAATTTTCTATAAGATTTTTGTTAAAATTGTGACCTTTTTTGAGAGATAATTTGAATACAGGGTCGCCATAAAGTTTGTATGCATTGCATTGAACTTTATGGCTACCCTATGTGGTAAAATGCACAAATCTTAATGAATTTTTACATATGGTTATGCCTGTGGAACTACCACTGAAATCAAGAAAGAGAACTCTCCAGCATCCCTGAAGTCTCCCTCATACCTCTCTCCAGCCAATACCACCCTCCCAGAAGTAACAACTGTTTCGAGTTCTTTTATCTTGGATTAGTTTTACCAGTTTAACCCTAACCCTAACCCTAACCCTTCAACTTCATATAAATGGAATCATATAGTAATATGCTGTTTCTTATCTGGCTTCTCTCATTTAATATCTATGAGATTTGTCCATGTTTTTGAATGTCCTCTGCTTCTAACTTGGATTTTACCTTGATCAAAATTAAAATCTTTTTGGGCTATATTAACTTGGTTACTTATGTGTAAAATGGGATGTATGATAGGTATGTGTTAGGATTTGGGGAAGAATCAAATTTATAGGTAGCTATGTCCACATTAGTTTCATGATTGGTAATAATTGATAATAAATATAATTAGAAATATTACAGTAGCAGAACCAGAGCCTACGGTTCTTCTCTGAACAGAAAGCAAATGTATCCTGAGAAGGCCTTTCCTTTAGGTCAGTGGTTCTCAACCTTCCTAATGCCACAACCCTTTAATACAGTCCAAAGAGGTCATGACCCACAGGTTGAGGACCGCTGCTTTAGGTTACTGGGAATGTCCTGTCCTGAGCAGGTTGTTCCTTTGTCTGAAAAGAAAAGCTCTTTGCATTGTTGTTCCACCCTGAGTGTCACTGAGCCAAAGGAAGACTATTGCTAACATTTAGTCAGCTCATGAGGAAGATGTTATTTTCCATAGATCTCTGTGATCTGTGTGGTTTGGATCTGCTGAAAGGGTAGGCTCCCCAAAGCCCCATTCATGTATGTAAGCTGCCCCACCAATTCTTGGGAAAACCAAGTTCAATCTGAATGATGCCCTAGGTTTTTGTCATCTGGACCTCCTCTCCAGCTGGAAATGGAAGGATCCTCACTGCCAAGGAGAGCTCCATGCTGGCCACACATCTGAGAGACATCAATGAGCTTAAGCATCTCCAGAAGGAATCTGCAATTCATTATGTTTCACAAATTGCCCTTAGTGCAGGACTAACTCTGTTTAGGGCCTGGATGAGGCACAGAGTGTGACTCTAAGTCACACATCCACGGGGGAAATGGAGAACACCAATGTTGTTTGGAAGAAGCTCACTCTCTGCAAGCGAGGACAGCATCATCAGCCAGGACATTTGGCAGAAGAGTCACACATCCTCCTGTGCACAATCAGCTCTATCTTTTAGTCATCTGTGGTATGGAAAGTTTGGCTGCCTATTGAAAAGGATGGAATGAGTAACTTTCTTGTGCTCTGTTGAGCTGGGATAGGCTTCTTACATTTCTGTTACACCACAGAGTAGCATCTTCCTTTCATAAACCACAGGTCCTATTCTGCAGACTGGGAGCTAGAAGTGGGAATTACACAGGGAGGATCAACCTTATGAGCAGATAGGTGGCCACCCAACAGTATGAAAGATAGGTTAAGAGCCTATACTCTGGAGTCAGGTTGCCTGGGTTCAAATCCTGGCTCTACCAGTTACTTGCTGTATGACTTTGGGCAAATGGTTATTAATCCCACTAAACCTCAGTTTCCCCATTTGTAAAGTGGGGATTATTTTACCAAGTCATAGAGTTGTGAGGACAAAATGAGATCATCAATATAAAGGGCATCGTTTATCATGCATTTCAATATACATTCCTTAGGAATGACTCAGTTCAAAGATTCAAATAGAAAAAAAAAGTTTGATCATTTACTTTAGCTTAAATTCAATTTGGGGCACCCATCTTGCCTTGGTGGAGGAAAATCTGAATTCAGTTACTGAGTCTTATCCACCTCAGTGCTGTATAGTTGTTGTTGTTGTTTTGGTCATCAATCATTTTTTCATGTGGAACGGGGTCTCAGCTTTCTTTCAAATTCAGCAGTCCCCATGCCTCCAAGATGTATTTGGGTCATGGAACGCCCCTGTCCCGGGGACCCAGAGTCCCTTAGCATGCCACACAGCTATGCCCTCCAAGGTCTTGCCACCTTTCTAGGGCATTGACAAGGCAGTAGGGATCATGAGGCTACAGACTCTTCCCTTGCCCCAGTGCCTTATACTAGAACATTCCGTTGTATTCTATAAAAACTACAACTGGTCCCAGCAGAGCAAGCCCTCCTAATTAAATTCACTAGACTATGCTGACTAAATACAAGAAGGGATGTTTTGCCTGTGTGGTGATGAAATGAAGCAATTAATAAATCTGTTAGGAATTAAAATTCTGTCATTTTCTTAAACAGTGTCCAAGAAAACTATGGTTTTATGTGACATGTGCAACAGAAGATGTAACTTGATTTTATCTGGAGGTTATACTTTTTTCTCTAGTAGTTCAAACTTCTTATTTAGAAAAATTTAATACCTACAGAATAGCAGCAAGAATATGACAAATATCTGTACACCATTCACCTGCATTTATGTATTGTTAATATTTTGCCACATTTGCTTTCCTATATATACATAACTTTAAATGAGCCATTTGAGAATAAGTTACAGATACGATGACCTTTTACCCTGAACACTTCAGTGTGCATTTATTATGAACAAGGACATTGTCTTATGAAACAATTATTAAGATCAAGCAATTCAACAGTGGTAGACACAGTGTTATTTTCTACATATAATATGTGTTCAAATTTTACTATTTGTCCTAATAATGCCTCTTATAATATTTTTTACCTTCCGGTGTCCACTCTAGGATCACTTTCTGTAGTTACTAGTCATATATAAATCGGCACTTATCGATACCACTAGAAGAGTACTAAGTAAAGGAGTTGGAAATATTGAGTTTAAATGACCTTTCAACCTCTCAGAGTTCTAAATCCCTCATTTTGGTAATGAAGATAAATGCATACCCTTGCCCATCTCCCAAGGTTGTTGCAAGGATACAATGAGGTACTGTATTCTTTGAGAGTAGTAAAGTACTGTGCAAATACATGAAATACATATGACTGTTTCACATATCCATTTTCAGCTAGTGTCCTAGGGCTTCACTGCAAATATTTACTTTCCTGAAGGAATGGGAAGGTATGAGGTTGAAGCAAGAAAATGATGTCAACAGCTAACCTGGTGGAAATCATAGCATGACTAATACTCTCACAAAAATCACTTCAGAGGAGACTTCATATTTCACAGATGGGGATTCTTTCTTTTGTTAAATTGAAAAGGTTTCTTATGGTTCTAAGAATTTGTGATTCTCTTTCTGTAGTCTTCTCCCCCCAAAAAAATGATGTATAGTTTTCACACAGGACACAAATATTAAGTGCACAGTTTGAATTTTATGGGTCTATACCCATGGTACCTCTAACCAGATCAAAAACGGAATACTTCTATCACCCTAAAAGGCTCCCTCATGCCCCTTTTCAGTAACTCCCATCCTAACCCTAAGAGGAACTGCTATTCTGATATATTGTCATTTGCTTATTTGTCTGTTCTTGAACTTCCTGTAAATGGAATCACATAAGATGTACTTTTGTGTAACTAGCTTCTTTTTCTCAACATAATTAGTTAGAAGCATTCATATTATTGTGTGTAGGGGTGATTCATTATTTTCCTGATTGCTGTGTAGTGTTTCATTTTGCATATAGCACAATATTTATTTA
Source organism: Arctocebus calabarensis (assembly GCA_963573935.1). Lineage (NCBI taxonomy): Eukaryota > Metazoa > Chordata > Mammalia > Primates > Lorisidae > Arctocebus > Arctocebus calabarensis. Next base: position 62,353 of record CAUYON010078062.1, on the reverse strand, counting down.
CCCATTTTACTGTTGATGGACATATGTTATTTCTAATTTTTGGCTTTCATGAATAGCAATGCCATTAATTCACACTTGTTTGTGTCTTCTGCTAAATGTAAGAACTCATTCCCATTGCCTTATACCAGGAGTGGAAGAGTTCAGTTATGGACTGTATTTAAATTGAGCCTTTCCAAAGTGGTTGTAGCTATTTACATTCCCACCAATGATGTGTGAGAGTCCTAGTTTTCTATATCTTTTCCAACACTTGATGCGTCAGCCTTCCTTTTATGTTTTAGTCATTCTGTTGGGTATGTAGTGATGCCTCATTGAGTTTTATTTGCATTTTTAGCATAGATTTGAAGTGCTCAGTGAATAGGTCATGGCTGCTGTTTCAGGGGCAGCCATAGGGCAGCTGTTTCTGTGAAGTGATTGGAAGAGCACAAGGAAGGCTTCTCAGATCCAGGCAAGGGTGACTCCACAAAGTCATCATTAGAGGATTAGAGAATTTTTTCTTGTGTTGGCCATGTGTTCCATCTGTGGCCACCGTAATATCTTTTGAACACCCTTCTTATGTTTGGAGAACTTTCCAAGGATGTTGACTTCTTAAAGATTAAAATCATAAATTTGCTTTCCCAGTAACCCTTGCAGCTACTTTCCACCAATCAGATGCACCTGGATAAAATCTGGATTTGAGTTAGTAGTACATGAGCACACATGCTCTGAGGAACCCATTTCCTGGTGAGGTAGGTAGGAAGTACTTGCTTCTTCAGAGGCAGCAGTCATCTTGTCTCCACTATTATCTTGGAGAGCTGCAGGGTCTATACTGAGTCATAGAAGTCTACTTGTCACTGAAGCAGAGCAGAGATGGTTTGGGCAATGTTCCTGGTTGCCTTGTGTTTGGGACTGACTCTTTGTGACACTCTCTTCCTGCCACTCCCTGGGGTTCTGTGAGCTTCTGAATATATTTGTTTTTTTTAAAAATCTTTATTTGGAGATTTTAAATTTATAGAAAAGTTCAGTGTACATTTCCTAAGAAAAAGGATATTCTCTGTGTAACCATAGTCCTGTTATCAATGTCAGTAAATTTAATGTTTATATTACTTTATGTTTATTATTTATATAAACATTACTTTAATGTTTATATTATCATACTATAAACATTAAATTTAATGTTTATATTTATTTAACTTCCATATGTGTTTCAGTTTCATCAGTTGACCCAGTAATGTTCTTTTTTTTTTTTTTTTTCCAGTAATGTTCTTTACCACATTTTTCACCAATAGTACAAGATCCAGTGTAGGGTCAAGCATCCTCAATTCTCTAGTTGTCATGTTTCTCAGTCTCCTTTAACCTGGAACATTTTGGGGAGCAGAATAAATACATGGGCTTCCTCACAGGTTGCTTATTAGTTAAAAAGGAGAACATAGTAACTATGCAGTGGAGAAAAAAGCAAATACCTTGACTAGATGATCAAAATTAACATTTGAAGTAAGAAACAAATGAACAAAATGGACCTCCAAATGTGATACCCTGAGAAGGATGCATCACTTATGTAAGCTGGGAATGCATAACCCTAATCTGGTCCTGAGACAAACATGAGATGAAGAACATTTTATTTAATTTAAAAAGGGCTTATGAACTTTTAATGTTATAAAAGATAAAGAACGTGGAAATTTCCTAGTGTTCTTTAGTAAATTCCTTTTTTTGTTTGTTTAAACTGCCCAGAAAGAATTTTGTCTAAAATGCAAATACCATGGGAATAGTCTATTGTACATTATACATTGGCCTATTATCAGCTACTAGAGCACCTATGGATGAATGAGCTACCCAGATCCCTTTCAGTAGGACAGATGGCTGTGGGGAGAGAAATCTGAAGGAGGTTTTAGTTCTTGATGATCAAAATCAGTATTCAAGACAGTGATGAACTAAAAAATGCATGAAAGGGCTTCTTCAAGGAAGATGTGCTTATATCTGTGCATTGGGAAAGTGAGAGACTTTGAGGGTCAATAGGAAAGTGTAAAAATAAATTTGCTGATAGAACAGTTTCATTGCCTACCAACACTGCATTGTCCACAGTATACGCCATGAGTAGGTGTATCCAGAGTCATTCTGCCTGAGAGTGTGGAACAGGAACTAGGTTTGGCCTGAGAGATGGGAGCATGTATTTATTAGGGCATAGATTAGCTTCTGGTAAAGTCCTGAAATAAGGGTAGCACGAACAAGATGATGTATTATCTGCTAATGAAACAAGCCAGTACTCCTCGGTGCTGGGGCTCAGTCTCCTTCTTACATGTTGTTCTGGAACTTCAGAGGTCCACACAGTTCCAGGTGGCTCAATATTACCTCCTCAACCCAGCTAGCAGGAAGGAAAGTGAGGGAGGGTGTGCTGCCCTTCCACTTTTTAGGGACACCACCTAGAAATTGCACATATTACTTGTGTTCACTTCCTATTTACCAGAACTCAGAGATATGGTCACACTTAGCTGCAAAGAAGGCTGGGAAATGCTGTCTTTATTCTGGGAAACTATGTGATCAGCTGAAAATTCCATTACTGGGAGGAGGGGCAGAAGAAACACTTGGGACAAGTAGAAGTATCTGAAGCAGAGAGTGAGAGAGAAGTGCCCATGGGCAGAGGAAGGTGGAGGTAGGTTGATGGGACACAAGATGGAGGAGACAGCCCCCAAAGATCAAGATCATTAACTTTACCATCTCATCTCTGGAAGTCTGGATAATTCCATTTTGTAGCCCAGGGAATAGAAGATAACATGCACATTCATATTTTTGTGGGAAAATTGATACTATTTCTCTTTCCATCTTTGTGATATCATAGAAGTTCACACAATTATTTACAGCTTACCACAGAACAGGGCCAAACAATAAAATGCTTCTAAAGTTGTCACCAAAAATCCCAAACTTAAGTGACTACAAATGTTATGGCGCTTGGTCTGAGAGGCCAAGAGTCATCATCTGTTGACATCCGAAGGGACAACAGAAGTTTAGTCTAATGTGTCCATTTCTATAGGTGAAGAAATAGACTAAGTGACTTCCCTGAGGTCCCATGGCTGGTTAATGTCATTATCTAGACTTGGACCCAGGTCTCCTAACTTCTGGTCCAGAGTTATTTCTGTTTCTTACACTGCCCAGCTCAGAGTCCTGTAAGTCCTGGCTATGCATGGTGTGGTCCACCGACCTGGGAACTTGTTAGAAATGCTGATTCTCAGGCCCTACCCTAGACCTGCAGAGTCAGAACCATGTGCCTGTTGAAGTTGGAGAAGCACTGGTGCAGTAGTGTTTCTGGGGTGAACTTCCACAGCTCCTGTCCAGCCACGGAAACTGGGGCCTTCAGTAGACAGGATTAGAGGGTGAAGCACCCACTAAGGAACTAGATCGTGCTCCGTGTTTCAAAACCACCCGACTATTACTTCAAGTGCTAAGAGATGGGAAACAGTTCAGATGTTGATGGGAACTGAAGTCAGCTTGCAAAGTCTCTCTAATAGCAAAGCAGTTTCCACTAAGACCCCAGTGGGCACTAAGGGTGGGTGTTGCGCAGCCAAAACTGACAGGACAGCCAGGCGTGGTGAGTCAGGACTGACGGTGAAATGAACTTTTATTTGCCAGAATTCCTGGGCTTTCCCTGCCTTCCTTGCTTCCAGAAGGTACAGAATAAAGAAAAGAGAATAATATTCTGACCAGTTTAGGATCTCTTAGTTTATGGTTTGGGGTCGAAAATAAGACATTTGATTTGGGCGCAGCAGGCAGGCAGTAAGACTCACCAGACGAGCCTTTGGCTGCGAACATGGGTGAGCCTTTGGGGGACTTTGTCTCCCATTTTGTGTTCTTCCCCTTCTCAGCAGCACACCCTGCCTCAGAAGCCTACCCTCTACTCTTCCTAGAAAAGCCTACTAGGAAAGGGGTTCAAAGATAGCCCTTCACACCCTAGTAAGAGTGCAAGTCAGCCCACTCTGTGTGTACCTCTACACCATTTGCTGCATGTGTTTACTTAAGAACATACCTACTCCTCTAGGAATGGAGTCAGGGCTGTGTTTTTTTGCTTTTTTGAGACAGAGTCTCAATTGACATGGATGATTACAGCATTTAAATTAGCTTACACATCATATCCTGTAAAACTCTCTTAGTAATCAAGAGAAATCACATTGTTACTGATGTTTCTGAATAGCGGCGAGGCTTTGAGAGACCCTTCCCAAATTTAGGTGGGTATACAAGATGGAATTCTCCTGTTCCCCAGGGTTTCACGCTGTTGTAGTGTTAACCAACTTGAGATGGTAGCTTTTGCAGAAGGCAGTGTGACTTTGAGTGCTTGTCAGGAAAAACCCAAATAACTATGCCCACCAAAGCCAACAAACCAACAAACAGAAAACCCCAGAAGCCTGGGTTCAAGTGCTAAAGTGCCCACACTGTTTTAACAAATAGGACTAGATGAGGAAAGCAGTTCATTGTTTCCTTAACTTCCACCCAACTCCCACTCTGAGAGGTCCCCTTCCCAAAGCCTGTCCCGGAAGCACCCTGGGAATATCCTTGGCAGCCTGTGTGAAGTGAAATGCTTGTTGTCTATTATACCTCACTAACACTAGGGTGGGAGTTGGTTTATACTCAATTATCACATGAAGCGGCTGCCAGCACCAAAGGGAGGAGAAAACAGGCTGGCCAGTGATTATCCTGTGGACTCCTAGAAATCAAACAAACAATGGGGCTCGGGGCCCCTAGCACAGTGGTTATCACGTCAGCCACATGTACCGAGGCTGGCGGGTTCGAACCTGGGCCAGCTAAAATAATAACAACTACAACAAAAAAAATAGCTGGGCATTGTGGCCGGCGCCTGTAGTCCCAGCTACTTGGTAGGCTGAGGCAAGAGAGTCACTTGAGCCCTAGAGTTAGAGGTTGCTGTGAGTCTTGAGGCCACAGCACTCTGCAGAGGGCGATATAGTGAGACTCTATCTGAACAAAACAGTGGGCTAGTGGAAAAGGCATGAAATGGAATGGTGGTTATAGAAGTTGGATCTACTTCTTCCAGGTGATTCGGCAATGGAAGCTTCTGGAGGGGGTTACAGGGATTTGGAAAGTCCAACATGCTTTAAGGCAGCTTGTCTCAACCCCAGGGGACATAGGAAAATTACCATGGGAGAATGTTCAAATGACATCCTTTCTCACTCTGAGGGCCTCTGATGTTCCTTGGGATGGCAGTGTGGGCTGGAAGTCTTCTGTTCGCTCCCCAGATCCATTCTCTATCCTCCTCTACTCTGCTCTGTGCCCAGGGAGGCTGCCCTATATGGGCTATACCACCATCCTTCTTTACCCTCCCTCTTCTGGTTGGGTTGGAGATAGTGGCTGCAAGTTGGAGGGCAGAGAAGAATGAAGTTAGGGTATTTATTTTCTAGGTCAACATAGTTTGCTGGTTTGTGAGGTGTAAGAAACAAGATGGCTGCCCCCATAGCTACCCTTCTGGGTTCTGGTTACTGGTCTTTCCTTTGCTTTTCCAGGCTTCGGGATAGTACGAGGAATCTGCTATTTCTTGTTGTGTGGTCCTACACTCTCCTTCAGGATTTCCCTAAACCCCAATAACACCTCTGTAAATAATTCCTTCTTTAAAGTCTCCTCCACTTATCCTAATTGAGTGCGCCATTTGCTTCCAGCTGGCACCCTGTTGGTGGGTGTTGGGTGAGGAGTGGATGGGACGGTCAGCTGGTCTTCAGAATAGCAAGGAAACCTGAGTCAAAAAGAAATAGGAGGGAGAAGGAAAGCAGAGAATGGGGTAGAGGAACAGTTATTAGAGCAGAGAACATCTGCGACACCACCATTTTTTCCTTTTACTTCAGCGTCTGTAGAAATCCTGAGTACCCTGAAAGCAAGTACTGGACAGCAAAGCTCAAACTTGCCAATTTGTAAAACTAACGTGGATGTGGCCACTCTTTAGACCACTGCATATTATGCTTTAGGAGAGAAAATAGTACACAGGAAACATTACACTTCTTTTCCCCTCTCTGACTATTTCGGCTAATAGGCCTGTAGATTAGTCACTTTGCTAATGAGTAGTTTTACCCTGGGCTTCATTAAACCAGGCCAGAGAGGGGCCCTGCACACTCTTGGAAAACCTCATGAAAACTACTATTCTTGTTGACCCATTAGCAGAGACGTGAAGACAAGCCAGGGACCAAGGTTTATATACTGTAGCTATATTTGGAAATGTCATTGTTTTTCTAAAAATCTCAAGTGAGAAAAGTGAAGGATTTTATAATAATAGAATCAAAATAGTACATTCCAGGACCTAACGTGTTCTTATTTTTCACTGGACTCTAAGATTTTCATAGTTCAGAAAAGAAAGCAAAGGAAAGACGATTTCACCAGGCCTTGCACAGCAGTGCGTCCCAACCAGGGCTGGTTGTGTCGCCCAGGGGGATGCCTGGCAATGTCTGCAGACATTTTTGGTTGTCACAACTGGAGTGAGAATTCTGCTGGCACTTAGTGGATGGGGATCAGGGATGCTGCTAAGCATCCCATAATCACAGGTCCCCTTCACCCCCACCCCGCAACGAGAATTATCTGGCCGCAATGTTGATAGTGCTGAGATTGAGAAATGCTTCTCTGCAAGCAATTACAGCTCCATTAGTGAGGAAATTGGTGTTAAATAATGTTCATAACTTTGCAATTTAAAAACCACACTCCAATTAAGCTGGGTACCCCCTAGTTTACTGATATCACTATAAATCACTCACTAAAAATTATTGCCTTAGAATTTATGGTGTTCTGAAAATAGCGACTTTGTTGCAGTGCATAATCGATGTTTTTCAAACTAGAAACCAGGCTAGGTGGTCGGATGGAATAAAGTAGTTTGAGACTACATGGAGTCTTTTTTTTTTTTTTTTCTTTAAATCGCCTCTCAAATCAAAAGCATTTTCCCTTCAGATTATGGTTCTCACTAAAGAGACGCCCAGCCTAAAGGGGGAAGTAATCTTAGGTTCAGAGAACAGATAAGAGCAAGGGTTGTGTCATTAACTTCTCAGCCATTAGCAACTGCAAAGAGGAGATGAGAATGTAGGGCTATTTGGGAAGGATTTTACCAGACACAAAGGCATCAAATGTCCTGTCTCCTTTTTGCCCAAAATAGATCTGGCTTGAACATGAGGTCTTCAAGTTGTCTGTGAGTAAAGAGGGAAAAAAATAATCTGTTCTAAGAACTGATTACTGTACACCCCCCTACACACACACACACAAAACTGTTGTGGTCTGCTGGTGAGAGAAGGCCAAGAGTGTACTGCTTTTTATCTTTTGAGGTGTGTCGCTAAGGGACATGGTGTGCTTACAAAAATCCCTTTTGTTAATCCTTACTCTGAGCTGGAGAAGCAAGTTCAGGAGAAATTAAAGAGCTACGAAAGAATCTAAAACCTTTTTATGGCAAGCATAAATCAGCCTGGTATTAAAATTAATGAAAATGCTGGAAAAGAATACATGAAATAGCTGGAAGGGTGAAGATAGAGAAAATATTTGAAGGCCAGTCTCCAAGAAGAAGGAGAAAACAAATGTGGCCAGGTAGAGGGAAAAGCCAATCTTTCCAAATTAATTACCCAAAGGGAGGACTACATTTCTTGGAAAAACTGATCCTGTGCAAACTTCTAGTTCCAAATACTGCTCTCCTGAGTCTATGAGAAGAATCTGCTCAAGGGCCTCACCAGTTCAGGAGTTCCAAAGAACGCTGGAGAATTTATTGAAATTTCCACTCCTCTCTAAAGGAATGTTCCTAGAAGCAGAAATTGGTTTGCTCAGGCTGACCATGCTGATACGATGGAGATCTTAGATAGGCCCAAGCTGCAGGAAGTTAACCTGCTTGTCCAAATAATGGAGAAATAGCGAGCAAAACTATTTCTCCAGGATTGTGCAACTTGGCTTTTCCAAACGCAGCTGCCTGCTAGGTGAGGCTGTGGGGGGATATGTGACTGTCACAGGTGGCCCACCTACTACTACTGACACTTGAAGAACGTTCTCATTTCTGATCCAATGAGGCCCCATAAGAATATGGTGGTGAGCTGGGGTCAGCATACTCCAGCCAAGCCAATGATAATAATAATGAAAAATGAGTCACTAAAAATGCTTAGAATCTTTGCTATGAAGTCTACTTTTTGAGGATAAACCAATCAATGGTTTATCCTACTCAATGAGATGATAACAAAAGGTGGAGATGGCTCGGCACCTGTAGCTCAAGCTGCTAAGGCACCAGCCACATACTTTGGAGCTGGCAGGTTCGAATCCAGCCCCGGCCCGCCAAACAACAATGACAACTATAACCCCCAAATAGCCAGGCATTGTGGTAGGTGCCTGTAGTCCCAGCTACTTGGGAGGCTGAGACAAGAGGATCACTTAAACCCAAGAGTTTGAGGTTGCTGTGAGCAGTGATGCCACAGCACTCTACCCACGGTGACAGCTTGAGACTCCATCTCAAAAACAAAAACAAACAAACAAAACCAACAAAAAGCCCAAAAGGTGGAAATCAAAATAGTGAAAGTATTAAAGTGGTATTTGAAAACAAGAGAATATATCAAGAAGGAAAAATAACATGGTAGCAACAATTCCAACAAGGATTAGCAAGAAAGTAAAGATGCTCATGCCTTAAGGGAATAAAGCTGATGACAATAAAACTTTACATGTATTTGTCCCTTCCTGCATGTCAGAGACCGCTAGGTGCTTTTTTTTTTTTTTTTTGTAGAGGCAGTCTCACTTTATCACCCTGGGTAGAGTGCCCTGGTGTCACAGCTCACAGCAACATCCAACTCCAACTCCTGGGCATAGGCGATTCTCTTGCCTCAGCCTCTCGAGTAGCTGGGACTACAAGTGTCTGCCAAAACACCCAGCTAGTTTTTTGTTTTTTTGCAGTTTGGCTGAGGCCAGGTTTGAACCCTCCACCTTCGGTATATGGGGCCTGCGCCCTACTCGATGAGCCACAGGCGCCATCCCTGCTTGGTGCTTTCATGAACATTGTTACACTGACTCTTCACAGCTCTAAGAGGTAGCTACCGTTACCTCTTTTATAAATGAAAATCTGAAATACAAAGACTTTAACATGCCAGAGTTCCCATGGCTATAAAGCAGCAGAGCTGGGATTTGAATCCACATCTGTCTACTCCAAAGTCAGTGCTCTGAAGCACTCTGTTCTACTGCTATGCACTTTGGGACTCTGTGGTGCAACAGGATGTCCCAGGGGAAGAGCAGAAGTTTCATCACTTGGATTTGTAGACTGAACAAAATACAAGTACGAATGTCATAGGAAGTCATCTCTAAGTGGCTCAGAGGTAGGTGAAAAGCATACTGGAATTTCCATTTCTGAACGTTAAGGACTTTTCAGCAACAGCACTGGCCATATCAGCAGTATGGCCCACTGCGTTTCTCATCTGATCCTCGCCAAGAACTTGTAAGATGGGCAGGCAGACCATGGATCGCCATGCCCCTTCCTCAAAGATGTGGTGGACCGGCCCATCAGAAATGAAGTGTTGCCAAGTTACTTATCGCCAAAGATATGTGGGAGGAGGGGGGATATGTGAATCCCCCAAAGTTGCTATTTCAACCCTGAGCTGTTCATAGGGGTTTCTAATTTATTTCCATAACAGTGTGATTGCTTCCTTTTCAACAAGGCTTTGACTCACTCCGAGGAATGTATTCCATTACATGTCTGCTGGCTTCGGGCTTTTTGTAGAACCAGTTGGTTGCCATGACGACCGGGGCTAACAAAATACAAACCATAAACTCTTTCAATACTGGTCCCTAACTTGCTTCTGACAATCTACCTCAGAACTGTAGAAGCTGATGATGTTTCCGAGCTCGTATATACTGATAATTCTCATCCATTCAGGGGGCTCCTCCTTCCAGTTGGAAAATAATCTGAAGACATATACGGGGAGGTTAAGGGAAACTTGGGTGTAAGGCTTTTTGCCTGTGTGGGTAAGGAGTGTTTAGAGAGCAATGTGTTCAGCCATGTAAATCTATTCCTTGAAAACTTGCATTTCTCACATCAAATAAATTTTAGCTCTGCTCAAGGTAAATAAAAAGGTAACAAACCAACTTTAGTTCTTCAGCATATATTACTTAATTCTTTTTTTTTTTTTTTTTTTTTTTTAGAGACAGAAACACACTTTATACCTCTCAGTAGAGTGCTGTGGCATCACAGCTCACAGCAACCTCCAGCTCCTGGGCTTAGGTGATTCTCTTGCCTCAGCCTCTCGAGTAGCTGGGACCACAGGTGCCCGCCACAACGTCCAGTTATTTTTTTGTTGCAGTTTGGTGGGGCCGGGTTTGAACCCGCCACCCTCAGTACATGGGGCTGATGCCCTATCCACTGAGCCACAGGCGCCGCCCATTACTTAATTCTTCAACTCCTTTTCCCCCAACAGTGTATTGAGATATAATTCACATAGCATACCATTAAGCCTTTTAAAGCGAATGATTCAATAGCATTTAGTATATTCACAGATTGTGCAACGATCTCCATCATCAATTTGAGCACGTTTTTACTTTCCCCAAAAGAAACATTGTACCTCTTTGTTCTCATGCTTCAGTCCTCCATTCCTCCAGCCCTAGGCAGCCACAGAACTATTTTCTGTTTTAGATTTGCCTGTTCTAGGCATTTATTTTTTTTAAATTTCAAAATATTACAGGGGCATGTTTTCAGTTACATGGGCTGCTTTTATAATGCTGAGTCAGGGCTATAAGTATTCCTGTCACCCAGAAAGTTCCCATTGTACCCATTAGGTAGGTTTTCACCCATCCCCTCCTCCCGCCTTCTCCCTGCTTGATTTCTGTTGAGTTTCACCCTCTGTACACATTTGTGCTCATCAGCTAGTTCCAATTTACTAGTGAGTACATGTGCTGTTTATGTTTCCATTCTTTAGATACTTAAGATAATGGTCTCCAGTTCTATCCAAATTGCCACAAAGGGCATCAAGTCATCCTTCTGCACGGCTGAGTAGTAGTCCGTGGTATACATGTACTACATTTATTAAGTCCTTCACTCTTAGGCCAGGCACAGTGGCTCATGCCTGTAATCCCAGTACTCTGGGAGGCCAAGGTGGGTGGACTGCTTGAGCTCAGGAGTTTCAGACCAGCCTGAGCCAGAGTGAGACCCCCATCTCTAAAAATAGTGAGGCATTGTGGCAGGCACCTGTAGTCCCAGATACTTGGGAGGCTGAGGCAAGAGGATCACTTGAGCCCAGGAGTTTCAGGTTGCTGCCCTTTACCCAGGGTGACAAGAGTGAGACTCTGTCTCACAAACAAAAACAAAAACCAAAAAAAAGTACTTAACTCCTATCAGAAGATTTTTATTCACAATACCAAAGGGATATATGACAATATATGTGAATTTTGAGAACTAACTGCCCAGAAACAATAAAGCCTCACTGCTTATGGTTAACGGGAAATTGAAAGAAAGAAAGGTAGGGAAGTTTAGTTCGTAATAGTTTTTCTGAATCATGGTGAGCCTCTGTTTTGCTTTGCTGAGCATCTATCCCCAAATCTTCCGATAGCAATCTTCTTTTGTGTAACCACACTCCACCCCACCCTCAAGCATGTAAACCATGCAGAGTTGACCACACCCCAGGGCCAGGTATGAGCATGTGACACAAGCCTGGCCAGTCGGAATATTGCACCCCAGTGGATATGGAGATTGGTTCAAGGAGGGTCACATGGACCAAAGCCAGGACAATCTGAGCCAGTAAGACTCAACTCAACTATTTTTGTTAGAGCTTATGAGATGGAGAAGTATTCTGCTGGGGTTGCTAAACAGTTGTACGAAAGCCTAAGGTTACTGGCAACCATCTTTTTTGTTTGTTTGTTTTTTGTCTTTTTTTTTTTTTTTTAGAGAGAGTCTCACTCAGTCATCCTGGGGTTGAGTACCATGGTGCCATAGCTCACAGCAACCTCAAACTCTTGGGCTCAAGTTATTCTCTTGCCTCAGCCTCCCGAGTAGTTGGTACTATGGGTGCTGGCCACAACACCCAGCTATTTGTAGAGACAGGGGCCTCACTTTTGCTCAGGCTGGTCTCAAACACCTGAACTCAAGCAATCCACCTACCTCAGCCTCCCAGAGTGCTGGGATTACAGGCGTGAGCCACTGCACCCAGCTTTGGCAGCCATCTTGTTACCACAAGGAGATAATCTACCTGAGAATAGAATCTACTTAGAAGGAAAACAGAAAAGAGGTGGAAAGAACAAGACCAGTTTCTGATGGCATTGAGTCCCTAGATCCAGACTTGCCTGAAGTCTGTCTCTGAACCTTTCAGTTATTTGACTCAATAAATTCCCTTTCTCCTTAACTTAGTTTAATTTGATTTATTATTTGTAGCCCAAAGAGTCTTGATTAATATAGAAATATATCTATATGATTTTAAATACATTCAATAGGTAAATCTATTTTGAAAAGTAGAAGAGATCATCAGGGATCCTGTTTCAATGAGTAGATAATTACAGCATCTAACAAGTCTATTAATTCCCTTGTACTCAAGTCCTTGGGCAAGTTTATTTCTTTCAATATTTTAGAGATCTCCCTTATAATCTTATTTATGACTTTAATTTGTGTTCCTGAGAAATAGTTTTCTCAGAAAGGATAAATTTTGACTCCTGTTTATATTAGAAAGCTGGTGCTCATGGGGTCTCTCTCAGCCTGATGAGTAACAGGACATGCCAGTGTCCCGAACATGGACAATCCCCAATTTCCAGAAGAAAAATAGAAAACATACTATTTTTTTAGTGTGCAGCTTCAAGCTGTTATTACATTTAATAAACTTTGGCTCCATACGTCATTGCATAGGTTTAAAATAATTATAAAACATTTAGAGACCGAGCCAAAAAAAAAAAAAAAAGACTTTAACAACATTATGATTATCTTGTTCTTCTTTAAATATCTCCAGGACTTTTAGAAATTTTCCTATTCATTACCATCTTAAGAGGCTAATATATCTCCTTTAGAAGATTCTCTGGAGTATTAATAAGATGCTAAATGTTACATTGTGACAGGGATTTGCAATTCTGGCTGCTGATTAGAATCACCTGGGGAGCATTTCAAAACTCCTAATGGCATGGCTCCACCCTAGAGCAAGTCAATCAAAATATTTTGGAGTAAGGTCCTGGCATTGGTGTTTCTTAACAGCTCCCCAGGTTATTTCAAGGTCTAGCAAGGGCTAAGAATAACTACTTTATTGGAAATATTGACTAAATCTATGATTTCAATCAGTAAGGAAATCATTTAGTAAATAATCCTCTAAAGCATTCAATTTCTCAAAATGGAATTTGTTCAAAAAATTATACATTATATTTATAGGAAATAAATCATATATATTTGAGCAACGTGTATGCTCTTGGGTACACTGAGGCACCTTTCACCAAACCCAACCCTTCAAAGTTTCCTTTCAGAGTAACATATGAGGCTGGCTATTTGCCATGTGTTAGAACATCACTCTTTGTTTTCTTTTAATTTTCATTTTTTTTTAGTTTTTTATTGTTTTTATTAAATCATAACTTTGTACATTGATTCATTTATGGGGTTTAGGGTACTGCTTCAATGTACAATGTGAAATGCTTACATTGAACTAAGTAACATTTTTTTTTCTTCGAAGTTAATTATCTCCATTATTAGCATTGGATATTACCTATTTGAAATTTTTACACCGTTCTACAATTGTTTCTTTGTTACCTTTCCTCAACTAGAGTACTTAACTTACTATTTTTGTAACTCTGGTTAGTGTTTGTACTTAGAGGAAGACTTATGATTACTATTTTAGATGATAGAACTTTCTTCTCAGTTCTAAATAGTACATACAACCTAGTAAAACCCAAAGAAACTTTCAGGAAGAGGAATAAGATGTTGATATAAAGATGACAGGAGAAAGCTGATCACAGCATTTCTTTTCCCAAACACAAGGGAATTTTTTTTTTTTTTTTTTTGTAGGGACAGAGTCTCACTTTATCGCCCTCGGCGGAGTGCCCTGGCGTCACACAGCTCACAGCAACCTCCAACTCCTGGGCTCAGGTGATTCTCTTGCCTCAGCCTCCCAAGTAGCTGGGACTACAGGCGCCCACCACAACGCCCGGGTATTTTTCTGTTTTACAGTTCAACCAAGGCTGGGTTTGAACCCGCCACCTTCGGTATATGGGGCCGGCGCCCTACTTGATGAGCCACAGGCGCCTCCCACAAGGGAATTTTTTTAAAAAGCAAAAATATAACAAACAGCAACCATAAGAAAAGAGTTATGACCTTGTGCCAAAGAAATATAAAGTGGAAATAAAGAAATGCCAAGAGAAATGGATGATTCAAGCTCTTATGATGGCTCATAGTCCAATTTTCAGGTATCTTTCAGGCCAGTTAATAAATACAGCAATTATTAAAAAATTATATATCAATAAATTTACAACAAAATAAGTTACATTTAAAACAAAAGTAGTAAATTGCCCCAAGTCATCACTTCCTGATTGTTTTACTTCATTTAGTTTTATTTGTGCTTTTGAGGTTCTTTATTACACATCTATTATATCTGTATGGTGAAGACACTATATAATGACGTGATATGATATATGATGATGTGGGTTTCAATTCCACGAATAGTAATGTCACGTTAGCAGCTTGAAATTGGCAATGGAGAGAGTATTCATCCTATGAAAATTAGCATATCTTATGCATTAGGGATTTTGATTTTGAGAGCCAGTTGTAAAACATTTAGCAGCACACTACTGCTCGTAACTTCACTCTTACCTACTCCTTTGGTCACCTGACATCATACTGGGGGAGAAAAAAAGTGAGTCAATAAAAACCCAAATTCTGACCCATCACTCTCAATTTTCTTTTTCTCTTTTGAGAGAGAGTCTCACTTTGTCATCCCAGTAGAGTGCCCTGGAGTCATAGCTCAAAGCAACCTCTAACTCAAGCAATTCTCTTGCCTCAGCCTCCCAAGTAGCTGGGACTACAGGCGCCTGCCACAACACCCAGCTATTTTTTTTTTTTTTATTTTTAGAGACAGGGTCTCGCTCTTGCTCAGGCTGGTGTCAAAACTGTGAATTCAGGCAATCCACCTGCCACCACCTCCCAGAGAGCTAGGATTACAGGCATGAGCTACTGCACCCGGCTCAGTAACTTTCACTTTAGAGAGAAGTGAATTGATGAGGAAAGTAAGAATTCCACCTAAGGAAAAAACCAAGGAAAAGCCACGAGTATTTCATTAGAGATAGAAAAACCAAATCCCCTGAGTGTGCCATTTACTATGGATTCCTACAAAATTAAGAGTATAAATTCCAAACCTAAAGATGAAATATATTAGGAATTAGAATATGCGATCTGAACTCCTAGTGTAGGATATGGAAGAAATTCTGTAAAGAGAGTCTATGTCCTCCAACAAAGGGGGCACAAAATTCCAGGTGAACTCTCTACCTGTACCCCACGACCATGTCATCAGAGTAAAGTGGATAGAACACCTCAGTTAGACATCGCACTGCACCCCTAAGACTATGATAAGTTTTAGGCAAGTTAGAAGAGGGTCAAGAGTTCATACATACCGTGTCACCAAAAAGAAAAAACAAAAAAAGCCCAGAAGGTCTGGACAGTTGTCAACAACACAGCTATGATTCAATTAAAAAAAAAAAAAAAGAAAGAAAGAAAAGAAAAGAAATAAAGCGAAGAAACAAGATGGAAGGCTGAAACAACAGATGTGGCTAAGAAGAGAGTTGTCAGAGTTAAGGTAACAAACTGAAGACGAGAACAACACTGGTAAATGTTAAATAAATCAAGTAGGAACAGCAAGAAGAATGGATGCGAGGTGTAAAATCAGATTAGCAACAGACAAAAAGCTTGAGGGTAGAATAGAGGAAAAAGACATGTTAACATTTTAGAATATTAGTAACTAAAAAGAATTGGGTAACATCTCTACCAGGGGACCAGAGTTAATATCACAAATGAGGGCCACATGGACATTAGACAGGTATGACACTCTGAGAAGGACACACTGCCACTTATATAGTATTCTGGCTAGAAATATATAATTGTAATGTAAGGAACATCCTATTTTTAAAAGGCAAAAGATATGTATCCTTTTGAAATGTCAACATCTCAAGGGATGAATGCCAAAGAAGTGATTCTATTAAAGGGGCCTAAGGAACATGACAACGAAATGCAATACACGAATTTACAGAAGATCCTGCATCATAGGGGAAAATGCTATAAAGAACATCATTGAATTCATGCTTCTCCATTCTTGAGATGCTTTACTAAGAATAATGTGTTCCACTTCCATCCAGGTTAATACAAAGGCTGTAAAGTCTCCATTTTTTTAATGAACATTTGCTATTTTTCAATATAATAGTGAGAACTAGTCACTGCACTTTGAGAAATGCCCATTAGATCTGTCAATAAGGGTCATTCAGAGCATTTAGAACAATTAACGGCAACTTCAGTTGACCAGTTTATAGTGAACTGAGGTTTGAGTGGATGGTGAGTGGAGAGCAGTTGATCCTTCAACAACACAGGTTTAAACCACATGGCTCTAACACTAGAAAAGGGCAGTGAAAAAAAAAATAAATTTTTAAAAGCCTGTATGGATCCACTTGAATTTTCTTCTACCTCTGAGATACCAAAACCAACCCCTTCTCTTCCTTCTTTTACTCAGCGTATTCAATGTGAAGATGACAAGGATGAAAGGCCATTACATTGATCCACTTCCACTCAAAGAATAGCAAATATATTTTCTCTTTTGATTTTCTTAATAACATTTTATTTTCTATAACTGTCCTTATTATAGGAATACAGTATATAACACCCATAACATACAAAATATGTGTGCATTAACCATTTGTTATCAGTAAGTCTGCTCATAGTTACATTTTGGGGGAGTCAAAAGTTATACAAGGACTTTCTTACTCTGTGGAATGTCAGCACCCCTAACCCCCACATCATTCAAGGTTTAGCTGTATCTTTTTAAGAGGGTTGGATGAGAAAGGGAGAAGGGATATTTGTATAGAACATTGAGGAGGACAGGGGAAGATTTAGTTTTTGGGATTTGAAAGCCTGACTATCTTTTTAGGCAGAAGATAAGTAGCCAGTGGACAGGGAGAAGTGAAGATCCAGGAGAGGGAGGGATGACTGACAAGGCAGCATTGTGGAAGAGGCAGGAGAATTGGAAGTCAAGGACACAGGTAAGCTGGTTGGCTTTGAACAGGAGACACCTCACCTTCTGAGCCTGAAATGAGGGAGATAGAATGAGTCTGGCTGGGGCAAGACCAAGGGTGAGGATGCCTGGGAATTGAGAATTCATACCTGATGGCCTCAATTTTATTGGAAAGAGGAGGAGGCAAGGTTGTAGTGATCTGAGCATAAACAATGATGTCAATTACCGTGGTGATTGCTTACATGTGAAGGAAAGTTTGGAAACAGTCTGTTATCATAATCAGGGCAAGCCCTTCCCTTGTGATCACATATAAACTTTCTATTTCTCAGCAAGCTCATTTTTCATAGTTGGTGATATCTTCAGACAGCACCTGAGTTACCACAAGGTACGGGTTAGGAGAACTGCAATGAATGAGATGGAAGATACCAGAACTCAGTGAGTGACAAGAATCATGACATCTCAGCAGGGCAGAGACCTGCAGGCTCCATTGGGACGTTCCATCCTAGGGGCTGTCTCACCACCCATGGCCTCTCCACCCTCTGCTTCATCACTCCAATGACTGGGAACTCACTGTCTTTTAGGAAGTCTTTCTATTTCCAAACATTTTCACATCCTTACGTTTTCCCTTTAGCAGGGCTGAAGTCTGACTCATGTCCAACAGGGAATCCCAGAGCAATTCCTACCTGGCGGCCTTGAGAGATGTTAGCCTCTGTCTAGAATAAATGTTCCATTTCTTCCTACCCCCACCACCATAATCACAGGATTTCCTGACTCCTCACAAGAGTCATCTTCTCTTCAAGATTTCCTGCAAGCAACAATAGTCCTCAAGATTCAGTCATGGCCTGAGTCACTTGCCCTCTTTTGAGCTCCCCAAAGTGCCTACAGGGTGCCCAGCAATTCACAACCACCCAATGTTTGTGGGTAATTGATGGACACTTGCTCAGCTGCCCCTCTCCCATGATGGTTTGATCAGACAGGTGGTCTGGCAGGTCTCATCCTCAGTCCAGATGTTGGCTCCCTTTGGCATCTTTGCTGTGGATAGCCTGCCTAAGCGAGGGGTTCATCCCAGACTGTTCATATACATTCCTGTGCCTGGACTCTTCTTAAGTGTGAGTCAGATAGGTGGTCACATACGGTATTGGGACGCATAGAAAGCGGTTCCTGTTCTCATTGTGGATCTGTCTGTGACCAGCCACATTCTCTTGACAGGTCCTAAGTTTTAGGGGAACATTGACTACACTTCAAGTTAGTGTTTTGAAATACTAACCAATGTGTTTCTCCCTCTGGTATTTCCTCTTCTCACACTTTGCTCCTTTTCTTCTCACCCCTCCCCAAATTCTGTCCTGCGCTCTTTGTCTCCGGGACAAGATGAGACCACAGAAAGGAGAACAAGGAGTCTCCAGGCTTTGTGCTGAAAAGTCGTGGGCCGGTAAGGCCTCCCACCAGCAAAATTTGGAGGAAAACATGAGCAAGGCAATGCACCCATCTCTCAGATTTATAAAGGAGCCCCTATCTTGTGGGTGCAGATGGGGGGGGAGGAGAATCAGAAGTCACAAAGGCAAAGATAATGATGCTTTCAGTGAGAGAGGCCCAGAGAGTTTCGAAGGACCTGAGACCTGGGTTCCACTGTCCTGAGAGCTTGGGAAGCAGCAGGACCTCAGGAAAAGGGGGTGGCTTCATAGAATATTGCAGTGGCTAAGTGTAAGGCAGCCTTGTAGCGATTTCCCACATACTAGCATGGGCCTGAAAGACAGAATAACTGGACCCCTCATAAGAGTGGCATGGGATGGACAAGGAGAGATCAGCAAGGGCCCTCCAAAAGGACAAGGGCCATCTCCATGGCAACTTGCAGGGACCAATGAACAAGGACAGACATAGTGATGGACATCACACATGACATTGAAGACCAGATGAATACCACTTAAGCCTCCAGGAAATTAGATTAGATTAGATACCATCATGGAAAAAAAAAAAAAAAAAGAGGAACTCCATACTGACTGTGATTCCATTTCTACCACAGTGAAATGGAACAAGGCCTTGAAATATAAATTGAGTGGCAAAGAATAGAAATACCTCTGTTTCTTCCAGGCTTGAGTTGGTGAACTGGAATTCACACTCATTGCGTGGTATTGCTCCTGCCATTCCACTCCCCCACCCCCTAGCACAATGAGCCACTCAGCTGCAGGGCCCTAGAGGGGCCATGGTTCCACTGTCTGCAGGGGAACGCAGGTAGGGACCTCACAAAGTCACTAGACTTGTGGGCCACAGCCAAGGGATGAGGCAAGCAGCAGCACTCAGGGACCAGACTAGGCAGAGTAGGCTGCCTCCAGGGGCTGAGAAGGAAGGGCTCAGGATGGGGTTCACTGCTTGGGGAGAAAAGACAGCTCAGGAGCCAGGGACACAGGGACACAGGGATGGGAATGTAGGAGTCAAGCTTGTTTATCATCTGGCTTTTGCTTCTCCTGCGGCTGCTGCCCTCTCCTGAGGTTGCATCCAGCACCGTCCCCAGGAGCAGCAGAGGCCATGGGAAGCCAGGGAGCACTGTGGTACTTAGCCTCCAATGGTTCTCACTTCTTTTGGTAGCCACCTCTCACACTGAGTCAGGACTGACCTGTGTGACCCATGGAACACAGCAGAAATGAGAGTGTGTGGCTCATACACTCAGGGAGGTTGTGCCCCTCGAGAGCCCTATTTTCCTTCCATAGGGCTGGAAGTTTGCCCCATCCTCCTCCTCAGGGCCTTCCTGACTGACCAATGTACCTGGTCTCACCCTTCTCTCATCCCCTTGCAAAGCAAGAGAGCTCCAAGCATCTGCACCTGCAAGGCAGCCATAGAGGCCCCCATGGATGCACGTTGGAATTTTCTACCCAGGCTCCTGTCCTCCACTTATGGGAGAGAAGGGAACAATGATTTCAGCCCCAGACCCAGCTCTCTTTCTCCTTTCCCTTCTTCTTGCCTTACAGAGAGACCACTTAGAACCTCACACAACTCGTGCTGCTCTGACCTGTACAAACAGACAGAGCCACTGACTCACACGGCCCTTGTGGGCAAATGAGGAAAACACTTTACCACCATCGCCCCAGGTTATGTAGCCCCATGACCTTGTTACATGGAACATAGGTTGACTTTCAACCTTTACTCAACCCTTGGGCCAGGCACACTGGTGCAGTGAACAACCTGCTCAAACACACATGGCAACCGTGACTAAAACATTGTCTTACATGAGTTTCATAGGTATCTTTGTGAGGCAGACAGAGCAGGTGTTGACTTATGAGAAAACTGAGGCGGCCCAGAGATATGTCAAGGTCACACAGCAACTGAATGGGAGCACCAGTGTTCTCCAAGCCCATCATACTTTCTTCCTCATCTCTGTCTATAGCAAATAGTCCACTAGACTAGTTCCTGAAACTTGCTCTTTGGTGTCTTGCCAACCACTCAGATCTGGATGAAGGACCCGGTATTCAACTGAAATGTTTTGGGCCTTTCTGCTTTAACTTGCACTCTGCAATGCTTTTCTCCAAATGTCTGAGCCTATTTTCCTGCCTTGATAAATAAAACTCCACAAATTGCTCTTGACACTCGTGTTTTGACAATTGCTTTTAACATGAACAGATGGTGAATCATTCTGAGGCCCCTGGCTAGCACTGTGGGTGTCAACATTCCACAGGACGTGTCTGACCACAGGAGTCTCAGGGCATGTGGGTTTGGGGGGGTGATTTTACTACACATTCATGGCAACAGCTCTTGGCTACTGTGTTGTTTGTCTCTTCCTCCTAAAGAGGACTGGAAATAAACATGAATTCATTGAAAGATCCATCTGGAGGCACAAAGTGGATCATTTTGTATTTCAGTGACCACTGAGTCGGGAGGCTCTGGGAATGCCTGCAGCATACTTTCAGCTCCTCAAGCTCCCCTACCTCTGGCCTCAGCAGGCTGTTTCCCCTCTCAGACTCATGCTATCCGCCCTATTATCTCTATCCTTTGCCCCCAACCCACCCTATTCTAAATCTCTTCTGGCTCCTCAAGAAGATGGTCCTTCACCATCAACTGAGCCAGTCTCAACAAAACTACACCCAGCCATCCTTACCCACACCTGGAGCTGCTCCAGACAAGCAGATCCTGGACTTTGAGCTGATGTTCCAGTGGAATGAGACTTTGTAGGGCTTGGGAAGGGTGTGTGTATTTTGGGGGGGGGAGGTCATGCACCATCAGGGGCCAGAGGGAGCACTGTGGTACTTAGCCTCCAATGGTTCTCACTTCTTTTGGTAGCCACCTCTCACACTGAGTCAGGACGACCTGTGTGACCCATGGAACACAGCAGAAATGAGAGTGCGTGGCTCATACACTCAGAAATGAGTGTGCAGATCATACACACAGAACTGAGTGTGCAGATCATACACTCAGAACTGAGTGTGTAGATCATAAAAGGCATTGCAACCTCCGCTTTAGTGTCTTGGATCCATGCACTGGGGGTAGACAGCAGCCATGTAATGAGGATACTCAAGCAGCCTTGTAGAGATGCTCACAAGGAGAGGAACTGCCACAAAACCATTAAGGCACCATGGAAATGGAGCCTGAAGCCCCAGTCAAGCCTTCGATGAGTATAGTCCTTTGCTAACATCTGACCTCAACCTCACAATAGGCCCTGGCTAAAACTCCAGCCAAGTCATTCCCAAATTCATTATGTACACTGTGAGAGGTAATGAATGATTATTGCTGTTTTAAACCACTAAGGTTTGGGGGATTCGTTATGCAGTCATCACCTACTATTGGAGTTTCTGATGCTTTCATCCCTAGAGTGGTGGCCCCAAGTCACACAGCAGAGCTACCAAGTTTCTGCATTCCCATATAGAGCCTCTATATCTGTGTCACTTCTCTACCCACTTCTCTCCTTTCTGGGCTGTATCTTCATTTAGCCCAGTGGTTGTCAACCTTCCTAACGCCGCAACCCTTTAATACAGTTCTTCATGTTGTGGTGACCCCTAATTTTCATTGCTGTATTTGCTTGGGGTGTATGTGATGGGGTTGGCGTGATGATGTCATCACACTAGGTACTCCTATGTGGGCATATCTGCATGTAGGCGGACCCGCCTGGATGCAGATAGAGGAGCTGTGTCTTGGTTCCTAAGACCATTGGAAATATGTGTTTTCCAATAGCTTAGGCAACAGGTGACAGGATTGTTTGACCCCCCAAAGGGGTCGTGACCCATGGGTTGAGAACCACTAAATTTTAGCCCATGCTTCCCTCCCCCTACCATCATCACCTCTTTTGGAAACAGACTCATTCCTCCTTCTCATCTCAAATCCTTTGTGCTCAAAAACTAATCCATTGCTATTTGGAAATTGTAACAGTCACAGTTGTCATCCAATGTTATCCAATTTGGCCAATTTATGACAAATAGTTTATATCTGCAACATTTGCCAGAAGTTTCTTGCATAGTAGGCTGGTTTAGAAACTGCCCTGGTGCCATGAGACATATAATTAATGGCTTTGCTTTGAGCTTGCCAGATTGGCTCAAAGAAAGGAGAGTCCTGGGCAAAAATCAAGAACTTAATTAAGGGTAAGGGCCATGATGTGACCATGAAGGTTCACCCCTTGAGTATGATATTTCACAGCCCCCTTTGAGTTGTAGAGGCAGAAACCCAACAATGGGAATACAGCCTAAGGAAGGCAGAGGGAAGGATGGACATGTGGCCTTGAATCATTCTGTGAATCAGCTCCCACTGTCCCCTTCCCTCTCCCCCACTGTGAAGTGTTTTCACCATTCCAGGCGCCCTGTAGATAAAATGTCTTTAGCCAAAGAGATGGGAGCTTGAGGAGCTAAAGTATGCACACACCCCCCCCCAGGAGCCCTGCTAGCCCTGTTTTCCTCCACCCCTCTCCCCCATCAAAACACAGGGCTCCAACCCAGCTCTTGCTTGCCTTTTCTTCTCTCCGCCTGCATAATAGCTTGTCTCTTTCACATCCTACCTCCCCCAACTCTGAACTCTTGCAAAGCAGAGGCTGCAACTAATTCACATCAGTGCTTACACAGGACCCAACCAAAGCTGGGCCTGGCTGGAGAAGATGTTCAAACATCTGCTAAATTGGACACAATCAAAGCTCCATGGAGAGAGGGTTGACACATAGTCCCTGAAGTTATGGAATTTACTTGAATTCTGTAAGAAGAATGTCTCTACTCAGTTAACTTAGCTAGCTGGGACAGGCCGGGAAAAGTGAAAAGTTTGTGGAATGAAAAATACATAGCAAAGCCTTTCGGATTATTTAGCCATTTGAGGAAAGGCCTGAGTGGGAATGTCAGCAAAGACATTCACATTCTCTTGGGAAACATTTCCAACAGCCAGGCTTAATTTCCCCAGGGAGTGACCCATTTATAGTTTCCCTCACCCCCATGATGCCATCACAAGTGGGGACCTTGCCTGCCTTTCTCTTCTGGCTTTGGAGCACCCTTTTCTGCAGCGTTTCATAGTAACAACTGGAGATCCTCCCTAGCTCAAGAAGTCACCTGACAGTATGATTTTGATGCATTATAGACAATTGTTATTTCTTCTTAGCAGGCCCATGTTTCAACATCCCTAAGCAGAGGCATTTGGCAGGGAAACCAAATCTACGTTGTAAGTCTGGGCTCAGCATGAGACTAATTAGAAGCTTTTAGCCCAGGCCAGGTGGGGGCGGAGGTTAGTCAAACACCCACCTCCACTAGTTAGGACTCTTTGGGCTTCCAGTGACCAAAACCTAAATCGTCAAGCTTGAGCAAAACCAGAATTCATTGGAATGTATTGCCGCGAAGTCCAAGATAGCTCTGGCTTCAGGTGCAGCTTGTTCCAGGGTTCCAAATTGTCACAAGGAGTAGTCTTGGTTCATTTCTTAGCCCAGCTGTCTTCTGGAGTCTTCATTTTTAGGCTCTGAGCTGGGGGAAGATGACTGTCAGCACCTCCAGGCTACACCATGCCAGGGTCAGGTTTAGCCACCAGTTTGGGGGTCGGATTTTTCTATCACCTGTAACTCAAAGCATTCTAGTCACTCAGAACACTTATGAACTGCTTCCAAGTCCAAGCAGTCTGCAGAAGTAGCCATGTGCAGGGACCGTCTGACCCAGGGGTCACAGTAGATGAGAGATGGAGCACTCATCCCCTCACAGGGCCTGGGGGAGCTGCCGGAGCTGGAGAAGCAGACTTTGCTTGAGAGCATTCGGAAGGATGCTTGACACACAGAGCCTGGCTAGAGGCTGGGCAGTTGCAGCCTGCATCCCCAGGCACCCTGTGGATGAAAAGTCTGGACTCTGATGGGGAAAGCGGAGAGGGGCTGCATTTAGTGGAGTGCATGCCTTCTGGGTTTCCATATCTCGGGGGCCACCTATGAGAGTGCAGAGAGTCAGAGATGTGCAGCTGGGCCTGAGAGACCAGACAGGGCCTGGGGGCTTCTCATCACAAGTCTGCTTCTCCCCTAGCTGCCTCCCACAGGGCCAGCTTGAATCTCTGTATAGGAGGTGCTGGGACACACAATGCTCCATCCACATTCCCTGCGGGGCAGCATGACAGCTGCTGAAGGGATTGACTTCAGCCAACACCAGGCCGCACCCTAGGGGAGCTGAGGAGCCTTCCTCCTAGGACCAGAGCTAGCACACAGGTGCAGAGAGCAGCCTCCTTTCCTTAAGTCAAGGCAGCTCTGAAGGGCATCCCAGCTCTAAACTCCCCCTTGGGGTTGACTTAGACCTCTCTTACTACTGCACTGCAATTAAATTTGTTCCCCGTCTACCTCCTGCATGCAAAACTAGCTCATAGAGGACTCATACTGGACACAGATGTGGCAGGCAGTGCCTGTGTGGCATGATGGTAATGGTATTAGAGGCCTGATCCCAATTACTTCTATCCCTGGATTGATGGCAATAGTGCCAAGGAAGGAAATGTAGCTCAGCAGCACGGACATCGTGTCCGTATGCTATTTGAAATTAAAAGCAATGTTTTAAATTAGAACAATATATGTTCATTGTAAAAAAAAAAATCTGGAAAAATCCCAATAGCCAAGTAAATTAATCAAGCCATTTAAATTCCCCGCACCTCCTTCTACGAAAAAAATGATGATTTTTTTGTGATTTGAATTTGAAAGTAAGTACTGAGTCCTTTCTAGGTCCTAGCCCTTCCCGCGCCCAACAACCCACAGGGTAGGTCTTGCTAGCTCTATTTTGCTGATAAGACAAAACAGAGGGAGATTCAGAGATTTCCTGGGCACATCCCAGACTGGCAAACTGGTGTCAGAGTTTCTGAGCATGTTGTCTAATGGGGCAGAGGGTAGTCGTATGGAAGAAAGTTCCTACGGCAGGAAACTGAACTCTTCCCTCCAGTCCTGCTTTGCCATTTTCCTGCTCCAGGGGGGCCTCAGTGGAGAGCGGCCAGGGGGGGTCTGTGCACACACCCTGAGGCGAACTTGGGATAAACGGAAAGGGTTAGCCGGTGCAGTGTCTCTGGATGCCTGCAGGGGGCACCACTGAGAAGAAAAACTAAAAGTGGGAGCTTGGACCCCCCCGCCCTCTCCCTACAAGGAAAGACAATATTCCCACAGTAGATTCCCCCACCCCCTGTAGGCCTCCCAGGGGCACTGGCCAGGGACTCCTGGGGCTGCTGGACAGGGTGGAGCCCAGAGCTGGAACCTGGTGCCTCTGCGTAAAAAGGCTTAATTTATCTTTCATAATTCCCTTTGGCTGAGGGAGAAGACAGGAGAATGTTTTTTCTTTCTTTCTTTCTTTTTTTTTTTAAAGAAAACTTTCCATTGTGGAAATGGCATGTGTTTATTTTTAAAAATCCAGCCACAGGGATATATAACTTCTGGAGGAGGGAGACGGCTCAGGGGCCAACACTGACCCTCTTTGCAGTTAAAGTCGGCTCTGGGTTTCGTTAGCCATTTGGTTCTTCCCTCCCAGGCCTCTCTCTATTTAGCAGAACAGAAATCTCACTCGTGATGTAGAAGAGGAATGACAAAGAGGAGGGCTGAGGTTATTGTAAAATACTGTTACACTCACTGTGGCTGACGTTTATGGAGTGTCACTCGGCGCCAGGCACTGGGCTGGGCCCACTCTCCTGGTACCCCTGAGAAAGAGCTGTTATTATCAGCACTTTACAGGGGAGAGAATCCAGCCTCAGAGAAGTAGCAACCAGCCAAGAATTGCACACAGGTTTGATGAGCCCAAAGCCATAACTACAGTCTTCTGTTGCGGTAGAACATTGGACCTCTGTGATCACTGCTGTGGGCGGGAGCCTCTGCTTAGGAGAAGGGATGGAACCCCAAGGAAGCGGCTAAGGCCCACCCCGTACCCTTGCCCTCCTGAACAGTGCTCTTCCCCATGTGCGGGCAGCCAGGACCAGTCAGCTTCCTAAGGCAGGTATCTTTTTTCATGGGACCCATGGAAATTCTCTTTCTCTCTCTTGGCCTCAGGCCTCCCTCAAGAGAATGCTGTCTGGGGTAAAAGGGGGCCAAAGAGGGGGCACTGGGGAAAGAGCTGGATCGGAAGCCTTGCTGCAGGGTGAGCAGAGCAGATCCCCCTAGCTGTGATGAGTTACTGGTGGGATCCAGAGCCGAAGACCACATTGCTTCCTACCCTTCTCTCCTATCAATGGGATCTCCCATGGGGTACAAAACCTCTCTGAACCTGGATTCCTCATCCGTTAAATGGGAGACTAGAAGCACCTACCGTTGTGAGGATTCGTCATGCAAGATGATGTATAGGAAGCACTTAGAACAGTGCCTGGCACATAGTAATGCCTTTCTATTTTTATTTTCATCTCTGCCATGATTGCTGTTAGGATCTCTCTCAAGTGATCATCTTTACAATTCCACAATCACTTCTGCTCAGGTTCAGTCTGGAAGTAAGTGACACAGACCCATGCAATGATCTTAAGAAAAAAAAAGATGAGAGGATGGGTTATGGCTGAGATATACACACTGGAAAGGGTAATGCCCTCCTCAGGATGACTGTGCCCAGGGGCTACAATGCCCAGTACCAACAGGCAACTTTCTTTTTCTCCATCTCTCCTCTCTGCTTCTCTCCATTGTTCATTTTATTCTCTTTAACTGACAAACTCCTATCCATGTGAGCTTTGCAGATTTATATGTGGCTGCCCAATAACCCGAAAACAAAATAATTTCCATTTCCCAAGTTCTGGCAAAAAAGTCCTAATGAAAGTCCCTGATTGATTGATTTAGTTTGGTCACCCTTTGGGCCAATCACAATGGCTAGAAACATTTGGTTCTGAGATTGGCCCAGCTTGGTCATGCACCTAGCAAAAACATGGCTACTGGGGAAACTTGATGAATAGGTGGGTATGTTAGTTTGTATCCACATCAACCCCATCCACTACCATTATCACTACCATAATCATCACTATCACCACCACCATCATCACTACAATCACCCTTACCACCACCTCTATCACTACCACCACTACCACCATCTACCACCATCACCATCAACACCACAATCACCACTACCACCACCATCACTCTTTCCTAAGAACTACAATGTGCCCAGCCCTGAACTTCACATTTAAAACTATCACATATTTTAGTTTGTTGACAACTCCAGCCCTGAAGGAACTTATTGTCTCTGGGAAACAAGAAAGTTTACATATTCAAAGAGCCAAACTCCTAGCTCTTGCCCATAAGATGGGAGCAAAAAGGAAAGCTCTGGGGATTGTGTCTGGTATAAGATGGGAGCAAAAAGGAAAGCTCTGGGGATCGTGTCTGGCATCTCTATAGCACTAGCCCTAAGCCCGGGGCAGGCCCATTATTCTTCAGAACCAACCAAAGTCTATGCTGTAAGTCTGTTCCCTTCCAGGACATTTGACAAACAGCTGCCAGTGCCCAGCCCAGAGTGTAGGAGCTATTCCTTCATACCTGCAAAGTTCCCACACCATCCTGCTTCCCTGTGCCCTTCCAGAGCCCCAAGCACATCTGCCCCACAACATTGGGGCTGAGACTTGTTTTTGGCTCCATGCCTGCTC
Organism: Arctocebus calabarensis; assembly: GCA_963573935.1. Classification (NCBI taxonomy): domain Eukaryota; kingdom Metazoa; phylum Chordata; class Mammalia; order Primates; family Lorisidae; genus Arctocebus; species Arctocebus calabarensis. Next base: position 34,229 of record CAUYON010078062.1, on the reverse strand, counting down.
CATCTTCTGAGCAAACATTTGTTTCCAGATGTTGTCCCAGAGCCTTATAAAGTCTAGGAAAGGCCTGGGTTAATATATATCTACACAGACCTGCTTGTCAGTGGCAAACTACTGTCAGGAATGGATCACCCAAGGAAAGCAAAACTCCTCATTTCCTGATGGGGGTGGGGTGTACAGGGAAGACAAACGGGGTATCCCTCTCCCCATTTCAGAAATGACCTTAACAAACGAGAAGCCTTTAGGAAAAAGAGAAAGAAAAAATGGTCTTTGTAATAAGATTTATAGGAATAAATGTTCCAAGTGGCTCTGCCTTCACACTGCTATAAGTAAGGGACTTGAGGAAGCAAAGCCCAGTCAGGAAGGCAAAGCTTTCTGTGGATTTGTTGACCATTGGCCACTGTCCAGACATTAGGCTGATCTTGAACCTGGGGGCTATGTGGTGCCTGGAAGGGAAGAGACTCCTCCCAGGAGTCTCTGCCACTAGTAAGCTGGGTGACCTCAGACCACACCCTGACCTCTTTGTGCTCAGTTTCTGCTGGTATCTCATACTGGTACAGACTTGGAGGGTTTATAAAGACCTTCTGGGGTAGGGATGGGGTTCTCCACACTTCAAATCAGGAGAACAGCTCCTCCGATGAGATCTAAACACTGAATCCCACAGTCAAAACCAAGAGTTTCACAGTGGTGGAGGTGGACAGAGGCCAGAGATCACGACAGTGAGCAGAGATACAATGCCCCAAGGTGTATATCCCAAACACTGGTAAACAGGGATCTACTTCAGGAAACTAATTGGGTTCTTCATTATCCATCTGCTGTCATCCAAAAACATGTCTCTGAGTCCCGAGGCTGTAAACATCTGCCCACTTGTTTGACCCTCAGCCCCTGCTGCTTGGCACTACTGTTCTTGCCCTTACACACCATAAGTCCCCACAGAACCCTCTCAGGACTGTGGGCTCTGTGAGTACCTGACTCTGTGTTTTGCTTCTACAAGAAGCCCAGTAATAGGTGGGACTGACAGATGGATCAATAACCTAGACCATACAAATGGACAAGCAATGGCTTTTCTTTTTCTTTTCTTTCTTTCTTCTTTTTTTTTTTTGAGACAGAGTCTCACTATGTCACCCTCAGTAGAGTGCCATGGCATCATAACTCACAGCAAACTCTTGGGCTTAAAGGATTTTCTTGCCTAACACTGCCAAGTAGCTGGGACTACAGGCACCTGTCACAATGCCCGGCTATTTGTTTGTTGTTGTAGATGTCATTGTTATTTAGCAGGCCTGGGTGGGTTTAAACCACTCTGGTGTATGTGGCCAGCACCCTAACCACTGAGCTATGGGCACCAAGCCAAGCAGCGGCCTTTCTCTCAGCTGCAGAAGCATAGAGCTTGAAAGGATGTAAGAACCCATGTTTGATCTTTGTTCTGGGTATGCCCAGTCTCTGCTTTATAATCATGGCAATGTCGGCTCCCATGGACTGAGTGCTGACTCAGCACTTTGCACACAATATTGTATCCAATCCTCACAATAAATCTAGGAGATAGTAATTGCTCTCCTATTAGCTCAGATTTATAAAACAAGTGCAGAGAAGCTACATAATGTATCCAAGGTCACATAGGTAATAAACAACAGAGCCAGAATCTGAAATCACCCAGATCAGCATCCAAGTAAATAGAAAATTAGTTCCAGAGCTGTCCATGCCTGACCTTGGAATAAGGCCAGGTAAGAGACTCTGACCGAATTATTCTCAAACCTCCTGAGTCCAGAGGGACGTGGGCTGTTCAGGATTTCCAGCAGCTCCTGGAAGAGGCCAACAGAGAGAGTTGGTCTAGAAAGGGTGAGAGCATTAGGACTGACAGTTAGGCAGGCCTTTGCTAGCCACAGCATCCCCAAACCCACTTTTTAGGCTCAAGTGATTCTCTAGAAAGGTCCACTAGTCTGCCCTTCCAGGCATTCATTCTTTGCTGGGGTAAACACTTGCATTTGTGGATCATACATCCTGGTATTCATGACCTTGGGTAGTTCACTCCCGCATGATTTTAGGCATTGCCATTTCACTTATTTTGGCCAATAGGACATTAGCAAGTATTATACAACAGAAACATGATAAGTATTTTGGAATTCTCCTGTTGAAAACCAGTCCTCACACTGTAAATAAGCTTAGGATAGAATACAGGCACACTACTTAGAACAGAAGAACCACTTAGCTGAGCCCTGTCAATTCACAGAATCTTAAAAAGTAATAAATCATTGTTTAAGCCACTAAGTTTTGGAGTAGTGTCTTATACAGACATATATGACTGAAATACTGTTTCTGGTTACTGCTGCTATCATTCCTAGATATGGTCAGGCCTGATTACTCAGAAGCATGTACATGTTCGTGTATTCTAGACTGAAGCAGATTATACACATATAGGTCAGCATACATCCCTTTCTCAATACATGTGTTGCTACACCCTCTCCTCTCCCAGCACATACCACACACACACACACACACACACACAGAGCCAGCCACTTGGACCTTGGGGCAGCCTTGGTCACCCAGAGCATTTGTACTCCCTTGCTTTCCTATATGCTCATGAGGAAATGTGCATGAACTTGTATTGCAAAACACAGGAGCAGATAAAGGCAAGCACAGATTGTGAGATTCTATATTGATGGCAGCTGGGGGGAAGGATGTCACCTCACTTACATGCACATAGTCACTCATAGCCTGGAACCACAAGCACCCAAAGTCCTCCAACCCCCTCAGCCTGCTGAAGAGGCCCTCCCCGCAGGTGTTTTTAGCAGCACAGCCTCTGCACTTGGCTCTGCTCTTAACTTAATTAAAAAATTTGTTTTGGCCCCAGTTAATAAGCCTCCCAGGGGCTCCAGGGCAGTCTGGCCCTCCCCCATACATCTGCAGCCCCTGCAGCTCAACCCCCATCCTCTGCTCTGCAGGGTCACAGCCAATGACCTGATTGGCATGGCTGTGTGGGAAGAAAGGGACAATTAGGGAAAAGGCATTTCCAAATGTCTGATCAGCAGCTCCAACTGGAAGCTTCTGGCTGATCTTCGAAGCCCCAAAGTCCTCTCACCAGTGACAATGCCTGATGTTGTCCCCCAAACTAGGACAAACATTTAATTTTATATCCTATATAAAGGCAAGTTAAAGAGCCTGACTTCCAGAGAATGCCTGCCTTACTCATCTAGCTCTACTTCAAGATTGGTCTCGGTTCATGCTCTTTGGGATTCACATCTGGCACAGATCAATAACTCCAACACCCAAGCTGCTTATCATGCTGTTTCCTGCACACCTCTCAGCATAACCCCTCAGCCTTTTCTCTCTGGACTTCATGTTTTAGCCATGGTAAACCACTCAGCTTCCCCAAAGCACCAGGTACTTTCTCACCTCCAGGCCTCCTTACATCCCTTCACTGGCCTCCCTGCTCATCCTTCAGGTCCAATGCCCAAGCCTAGTCTGGGCTCCTCTTCTGTGTTCCCCAAGTACCCACTATCTCCTGCAATGCAGTGGTTACCAGTGCTGGCCTCCACCGCCAGCTTGCCACCTTCACAGCTGTGTCCCCAACACCAGCGCAAAGCCTGGTATGAGAAGGTGCTCCAAAAATATTTGCTTAATAGACAGATTTTTGACCTGGGAAGGTCCTTATTCATCCCCTCCTTTCCTTTCTCTCCCTTGCCCGTTAATATCTACATGTTTCCTAAGAACAAGTAGCCACATAGGTCAAATAATATAAGTTGGAAAGAGCCCAAACTGGACCCCACCCCTCATTCATCCTTCAAACGCCATTCATTCACAACACCATCCCTTGGGCATCTACACTATGCTGAGTGCTGAGTACCATTGTCCCTGCTCCCTAAGAACACAAGCCTAGGTGGGAACAGACACAGGTCACAGTTAGGATATGGCTTAAGCTACAAAAGACAGACTTACAATAACAGTGGCTCAGATGAACTAGGTTATTTCTCAGTTACAGGAAAGTCTAGGCATGTTTGGCAACTCCATGAAGCCACCAGGGGTCAAGGTCTCTTCTGTCTTGTTGCCCACTGCACATAGGAGTCAGAAACAAAGCCAGGAATCTGGGTGTCATGCTGGGAATCATAAATCCCTGGAGAGAAATAAGAAATAGGGAGTCTGGAGTGGCTGGGGGAGGTTCCAGTAGGTCCCTGGTCTGGACCACCAGGAAGCCATCGGAGATATGGGTGAGCTGCGGGTTTGCATTAGAGAGTCATCAGCAATAGGTAGTAACTGGAGCCCAGGATGAACAGGCTCTTCCAGGGTGTGTGCACAGTGCAGGGACTCTGCCCTGGACGTACTCCTAGTCGCTTGGGAAGCTTTCACAAGCAGAATGGGAACTGGCCTCCCTGCCACCCCTCCACCAGCCACATAGATTCTGACTCAGTGAGGTGAGGTCCTCTATGTGACTCTGGGTTATTATGCTTGCAAGAAAAGGCAGCGACTCAAACTGGCTTGAAGCAAAAATGACTCCTGTACCTGGAAAGCTTGGGCATGGATGAGCTTCCGGTATAGTCTGATTATAGGGTTTAAATAATGTCTTCAGGACTCTCACTCTTCACCTCTCTTTGCCTCCATGTTGACTTCACTCTCAAGAACAATCTTTATTTACCAACAGTGGCGAGGCGCCCCCTAAAGCTTCCAGAAAGCCTTTCCCGAAGAAATCACTGCCTCCCACGAAGAAATCACCGCCTCCCCTCCCCTAATATACATTCCAGCCTGACACTCATGGTCCTGAACAGGGCTCCCTGCCTGCTTTAATGCAGCCAGGGGAAGTGAAAGAGGCTAACCAGATAGGTTGACTCATATTGGCACCAGAGCCACGTGGACCGAGAGGAAGTTTCCTCAAAGGAAACTGAATCCCAGTGACTAGGAGAAGGGGTTATAGGGGGGAGATTCTGGGACTCTGGGGTTCTCCCTGAGGGTTATCAGGGAGATAAAACAAAAGGTGTCTGCTCTTTTGTATCCTCCACAGGTGACCTGACACAGGACCAGGTTGTAAGCTGTGGGCAGAATCGCTGAGCAGAGGGCCCGTGGCAGTCCTGAGGAGTTCCGGCTTTCACTTTTGATGTGGGGAGTGGAGGAGGAGTCTTCAGAAAAGATTGGAAAATAGGTGAGAGGGACAGTGGAGACCTCCCAGTGGCCTCTTAGAGCCAGGATGGCGCTAGTTTCAGGAAGGAGTTTAATGCTATCAAGGCCACAGTGAAAGGAAGAGAAATGGGGTTCACTCAGTAAAACTGGGCTTGGAGTGAACGGCAGGGTTTCAAGCTGCAGAAAACCTGAAAGTGAAAAGTGGCCGTCTCAGCAGAGGGTCCAGCAGGAGCAAAAAGACAGAAAAAATGGAGACGTGTATAGACTGTATGCCTGGGGCGTTTTTTGGACTTCTTGGAAAGTCCTTTTTGATCTAAGAGTATAAGCACAACCACAGACCAAAATCAAACTCTTTGGGTCCACATTGAAGACCTTCTATCTTCATGCTGTAAGCAAGAACTTCTATTTCCTAAGGACACTTCCTGGGCCTCCGGGTTCACACCTTCTTCCTGGAAAGCCTTGAAGCACTACTTGTGGCCTTTGCACCAGTCTGTGGGTTTTCACCATACTGCCTTTTTGTGGCAGTTGAATGTGAACATGTCTTATCTTCCCTACTGGACTTTGAGCTCCTGAAAGGCAAGGTCTTTTCACTTCATAGTCCCCAGGTCCTACACCCTGGCTCTGAAGAAAGAGGAGTTCAAGATAAGCCTAGCTATGCTGTTAACATTTGTCTGGAGTGAACAATGCTTAACTTGAAGGGAAACTCTCCCAGGGTAAGAATTTCAAACAGTACAGGGCGAAGGAGAGAGATGTCTGAGGATAGAGCCCCTGGGTTCGGGCTAAGGCCCACTTCCCACAAACTGCTATCCCCAGTATCAGTTGTGGAAAGACGGAGGTTAACTGAGATCCATCTGCTGTCTTTGAGATGGAAACCTCTTCCTGTTTCACAACCGGGAGCCCAGAGCTAACTGTGTCTTAGCTGGCCCTAGTGGCCATGAATTTCTAAAAAGGGAAGCAGATATTATTTGAGTGCCTACTATGTGCCAGGTATTGTGTTCAATGCCTTACAATGAGATATATATGCTCATTTTATAAATGAGAAAACTGAGACTCAGAGGTGTTAAGTAACTCCTGCATTGACAGGGGTGGGATCTATGCCTGGGTTTCTGTGACTCCTGAATCCCCCTGGAAGCTCCAGGGTTTGGGCATGTTTCTGATGCTGGGGTTGAGTCAGGCTAGCAGGACACCTTCCTCCTTCAGTTCCTGATTACAAGGAAGCTTCGGCCTCAAACTGTTTAGGTTTCATTCCCTTAGCATTCCTGAAGGCCTCTAAAGTCCTGAAAGGGAAAAGATCAGCTTGCAGCATAAAGAAAGAATGAAACTAATGCTCCACTTCAGTTCCTCCGTTCAGACTAGCCTGGGAGGGCGAAGAAGGAGGGGGGAGAGGGAGAACCCCAGAGTCCTAGAATCTCCGGTCCTGTACCTCCTGGTGCAGAAACCCTCCAGTGCCCCCTGGTGGTATTCAATACCACTGTGTTCTCTCAAGGATTACTCCGCACAGTGGACGGGGACATCGCGTCATCGGCATGGAGAAACAGAGGCTGTCTTACCCAACGTGGCACATCAGGGAAATTCTGAAGCTGGGACTGTAACCCAGAGCTCTTGGCCACAAGGCACTTATGGAGCATCACTTTCTATATCTGTTTTCTTTCACAGTGGCCAACCACCCAGCAATCAATGTTATATTTACTCTGTATGTTCTAAGTACTATATGACAGATTCAATACATTCTATTAAATGTGCCACATTCTATTAGATGTGTTATCCTGTAAGCTCTATCAGGTCAATATAGGTCAATATATAAAATGTGAAGTTTGTACTGGCATGCCCTGTTATTAGGAAGTGAAATCCCAACCCCCTGTTGCCCCCCTCCCCCACCTCCACTGCATATTTCAAGGCCAGCCTTCTGGCCCCTGCTTGCTGCTTCTGGGAGAAAGGCTTTCTCCAAAAACTCAGTCCTACCACCTCATCTGCAGGAATGTCAAGAGGAGCAAGAAGATAAAGTCTCTTGGGATACAAATGTTACTTAAAGTGAGGGAAGGTGGCAAGAGAAGAGAGGAAGCTATAATACAGAATGAGCTTCAGGCCACTGGCTTTTCTTTAGTAGAGTAGAAGAAAGGACAGCGGGATGGAAGCGAGTTAGCCCTCAGGCAAGATTCCTCAGGAGTGGAATATGCGTTTGCAAAGGAATTGCTCATCTCTGCTGGTGGGAATAGTTGGGGCAGGCCAGTCTCACAGTGGCAGGATGGAAGGAATGGGACTCAGATGCAGGGCCAGCAAGAGAGCACCGGCCGCAGCAGGACTGATTGGTCTCCTGGACATCCTGGGAGAACACGTTCTGTTTGGTTTTTATCCTCCTGTACCTTATTAGGTCTTGGTTCTGAAAGAGACAAATGGGGTGCCAGCTCTGCTGCTCCCTGGTGGGCTGTTTTTTCGCCCCAGATTAAAGATGCAATTGGGGAGAAACCCCACTATGGGCTCTGGGGAAGCTGCAGGACCCTGGACATACAGAGCCCAGGGTGGAAACTGCTGGGGAGAGAAGGAAGGGGTGAAAGGTTGTGGGAATGTGAGGGCTGCGAAGGGGATTTGGATTGTGCTGCTCAGGACCTGAAGATCCATCCAGATGCCCTGACAAAAACTCATCTGGGTTCCTGGAGGGTCTCGAAGTCTGCCAACTTGTCAATTATGGCCTCGGAGGGAGAAACGTGCCCTTGGCGTGAATCGGAAGAAAGGGAAAGAAGTGTAGCCCCAGCTTCACTCCACACCCCCTTCCTGCCTATAAATAACCCGGAGTGTCACTTCAAAGAGGACAGGGAGAGCCGGAGAGGGACTCCTGGGCGGGCGGGCTGGGGCGGTGGGCCGGCACACCACGCCCCCCACCCTGGGCGAGTTTGCATAAATAAACAAATCCAAGCGGTCTGCCCGGTAGGAGGTGGAGGAGGAGTGGGGAGGAGGAGGGAGGGGGGCGGGAGAGATTAGTTTGGGAAGTAGCACGGATTGCTCATCCGATCCGTGCAGCCGCAGCCAGTGTGTCAAGTTACAGAGGCGCCGGAATCGGCCCCAGCGCTCCTCGGCAGCGGCCCCGACCCACCTCTGCCCGTGGGGCCCTCCATGCGTGCCCCTTCGCCTGGGGACTGAAACTGGCTCGCCCAGGAGAGGCGAGACACCCAGAAGGACCGACAGCCAGGCGACAACTGCTCTGCAGATTCTCGAAGGGAAAGACGCGGCAGAGAGAAGGAAAGCGGACCAGATTCCCCTGACTTTCCTGGACTTGGAACGTTCTTCGAAATAACTTTTTTCTCACCTTGGTATACCCCGATTACCGCTGGTTGTGTTTTTTTGGCTTTTCCCCTCCTGCTGCTAATTTTCCCGTCCTCTTTGCCGGGAGCAAAGGAAAGGGACGTTTCCCAGCGACACAAGCCCTTTCCCCCTACCCTGCAGTTTGGATCGAGCCTTTTAGCAACGGCTCTCGCCTTTATTTATTCTATTTATTTATTTATTGGTTCTCAAGACGAGGGGGATGGAGCGCGCCCACAAAGCGGCAGCCTCGGGTGCTCGCGGCCCTGGGGAGCTGGACGCGCCGGTGACAGTGGCGCAAGCTCCCGCGCGGACCGATCGCTGCGCGCGGCTGCCGGGCCCGGGGTCGTGCGGGCTGCTGGCCCTGGCCCTCTGCTCGCTGGCGCTCAGCCTGCTCGCTCACTTTCGGACCGCGGAACTGCAGGCCCGGGTGCTGCGCCTGGAAGCGGAGTGCGGGGAGCAGCAAATGGAAACGGCTATTTTGGGACGAGTCAACCAACTGCTGGACGAGGTCTGTGCTCTTTGTTGCTGGCTTTTATCCCTCCCCGCGGCGCCCCCTCGCGCAGCCTCCAGACTCGTCCCCAACCTGTGCCCGCGGGCCCTCGCTCTCTGCCCCGCGCGGTGCGCTCCGGGCTCACCGCAGTCGTCTGAGGGAGGGGTCGAGGGCACGCACGGACGCTGCCTGGCCAGGAATCCGGATGACCTGGTGGGCTTGAGGGTGACCCCGCAGCTCCCGCCCGAGGCAGGCGTCCCAGGCTTCCAGGGTTGGGAGCGCTGTGGGCGCTCGGGGCAGGTGGAGGAAGGCCTGGCGCGACCGCGCGCGGAGGCGGGCGAGCTCCGCTTCTCGTCGGGTGGTGTGAGAGCCGTCCAGAGCCAACACGGCAGGAAGCGTGCCCGCTGCCCAGCCAAGGCTTACCGAGCCCTCGTGGTTCTCCACCTCCACCCCTTTAGGGTCGGTGCCTGACATTTTTTGCTACATGGGAAGTGAGGGAGCGAAGGAATGCGTCATCCAAGGGTCTGCAGGGACCAGAAGGGACAGTCCTTGCCTTCTGTGTTGCCCTTGTCCCTGTTCACTGCTGGAGGCCGCCAGCCCCCTTGGGTCGCCTGGCTCTGCTGTTCTTGAGCACGAATTAGCCTACACCTTCTTGTACCTAAACCTGATTTCTTAAGCAGGGGCCCCTGGAAGGTCCACAACAATTTTTGTCTGTGTATTTTTCTGGGAAAAGGATGCTGAGCTTTCTCCTGTTGCCAAAATGTTCTTGATCCCGAGCTGATTAAAAACTACTAGTGTCTCTCTTAGCCGTGGCAATCTCCGGAGTACTCGCAGAGACTGCACTGTGCTTTTGCCACTAGAGGAAAGGATGGGCCTGGACAAGGTGAAGCCTGGAGACTTCCAGGAGTCTGGGGGATCCAGGGCCCAGATGAAGGAGGACAGGCAGGTGAGGGTTGCAGCCATTTGAGAAGAGGTCCTGGAACAGGTTGGCTATGCGAGGTTTCCATGAGAAAGAAATAGGAGGTTTCTTACTTAATCAGAGCTGGTATGCAGCGGTGAAGAGCAGGGTGGTGGAGTCCAGCAACCCTGGGTTGGAAGCTGTGCAACTTGGGACAAATACTCCAGCCTGTCTGAGCTTGCAAAATGGTGGTGATGATGGTAAACATTGGAGGCTAGCTCTAACAGTGGTGGGTACTGTGGCCATTTGGCAGGATGCACTGGTCTCCTACAGCCAGGCTTCTCCTAGGTGCTTCTGCCAGGCTGATGCTGGCACCTGCCAGAGAAATTCTCCAGGCTGCTCAGGGAGAGGGAGATGGCAGGGCCAAAGCAAGAGGGCAGTCACAGGGCAGGTCACTGGTGCTAGTGGTACACCCATGACTGCTACTGTCAGCTCATTCCCACTTCCTGCCAAGCCCCAGGGAATCCAGAGGGCTCCACAGTCCCCTGGGCTTGGGGATGAAGCATCTCTGGGGTCAGAGAGCACGAATTGGTGGGCTTTGCTGGCTGGATGAGAATGCGGATGGGTCTGGCTGGGTGATGAAGAGGGTAGGCCAGTGAGTGATCCCCCTGATGCTTGGGGGTTGAGCTCAGATCCTCTCTCCATCCTCTCCCCTTCCCAGACCCTCCTCCTCACCAAGCCATGCCCCAGGCCTTGCCCAGCTCATTGCTTCCTCTGCTTAAGACTTAGCCATGCCAAGTCTTGTGCTCTCAGAGCCTTGGGGCTTTTTTTTTTCTTTTTCATGGAATTTATTTGTTGAAGGAACCTGGTCTTATAGAGTTGGTATTCTAAATTACTGTTCCCCCCTCTCTGCCTTGTGATTTTCTTTAGCACATCCCTCTGTCTTTTGTCTATACTTTTAAAATTATCATGCATTTAACTGAATTTTTTTTTCCTTGGGGCTTTTGTTATGCGACATGATTTCCAAACTACAGATTCATGTTTACCCCACTTCTAGATTCCTCATCTCCCAGAGCTGAAAGTCACCCCAGAGATCATCTGACGTGGCCCTCGAATTACAAATGGGGAAACTGAGTCCCAGACAAGGGCATTAGGTTATCCAGAGCCACATGGCAAGATAGAGGACTAGAATTTAAGCCTCCTGAGACTGCGTACAAGACTGTTTCCACTGTGTCCTGCCACCTTTTTTTTCTTTTTGTCCATTCTCTGTCATTCATTCAGAAAATGTTGGCTGAAAGCTAGCTGTGGGTCACACATTGTGGGGAACACTTTTACCCTCCTAAACATACAGGCAAATAGGACATAAAAAAGAAAATAAGCAGTGACCATGTCGAGTGGGAAAAAAAATCCCTACAATAACAAAAGCAGAGGGGCCTGGGGAATGCATTACTTGAAACATCATCTGATGGTGATGGCAGTTATGGTGGCTTTTCTAGGGAAGGGATTTTCCATTGAAAAGTTAAAGGGTAAATAGGAGTTTGCCAGGCAAAGGGGGCCTTGTCCTCTGGGGGCAGAGGGAACAGCTCTGGGGCCTGAAGGCCAGGGGGAGGGGTTTGCCTGGGGGAGCTGAAGTACCTCCCAAACCCTAGAGGACTGGGAGAGTGGGTAGTAGCTTAGATGAGGAGTGGCCTTAGTGACAATTAGAGCTACTGAAGGGCAACAGGAGTCCCTGAAGGGTTTGGAGGAGGGGAGCGCAGTTGCATTCCTGGAGTGAGAGCTTAAGGCAGCAAAGCAGTGAAGTCAAACTGTAGGCCAGGTGAACCATGGGTGGTGGAAAAGAGGATGGAGGGGTGACTGGAAACGGTGGCTGCAGTGGGGAGCCTGGGATCACAGGAGAAGGAGCTGGAGCCAGAAGGGAGGAGCTGTCCCTCGGGTAGAAGGGGTCAGTGGCCAGGTCTGAGGGAGTAGGGCCTGCAGTCCTGGGCTCATGATGTCCAGTACAGGAACCACTGGTCATTTGCAGTTGTATAATATGTCATAACAGAATATTTAAACCAATTTAAAATAAATACAATTTAAATGTTAGTTCTTTCATGGCACCAGCTGCATTTTAAGTGCTCAGTTGACACTGCGGCTAGTGACTACTGTGTTGCACGGTACAGAGAAAGTGCCAGTGGAAAGTGCCAGAAAGTGCTGTTCTAGGAACATCTTCTGAGCCTGCAAAGATGTCCCCAGAGCAACTGGAGGGGACCCACCCTGGGCCTTTCCTTTCCCAGGTATGTTCTCGCAGGTCTGAGTAAAGGGCACAGGAGAGGAAGGGGTGAGCCACAGACTGGGACCGTCAGAAACTCCGAGGGAGAGGAAAAGTCAAAGAGAAGAGAAAGGGAAATGGTTTTGTAACAAAACAATCCTAGGAAATGGATGTGCAATAGGTTCCTGCCCTCTAGGGGCACATAGGCACCTGGTAACCCCAAGACCAGGATTCCAGCTGGTCACTGCCAGTCGTGTGCCATTAGGCAATCCACATCACCTCCCTGGACTTCAGGTTCCTCTTCATTAAAATCCAGGCCCTGCCTCTCTCTGGGGATTGCAACAAGACCCCCCAGAGATGGCAGACGGGAGACTACAGTAAAAGATGCCACCACTGAAGGCCCTGCTGGGGACAAAAAGCCGTGCCCAGGGAGGGACCTGGGGCAGGTAGACCTTAGAGCACGTACGTCTGCCCCCCTTTCCTGAAGGCTGGAGGAAGGGCACTGGGCAGTCCCCGGGAGGCGTAGAGCCTGTGCAAGGTTTGGGGGAAGGAGCCCAGGGGCACAAGAATATTACCCATCCCAATGAGGAAAGAGCCTGGTGGGGGCAGAGACTGCGTATCTGTGAGACCGAGGGAGAGGAAGCTGGCAAGGAGGGACCCAGTAAGAGAGGCGGCCTGGGATGAAGGCAGCCAGAGGTAGATCTGAGGGGCCAAGCTACTGAGGGGGGAATCAGAACAGGACAGGAGGATGGCGGGGCGGTGAGCTGGCTCCTTAGGGAACCAGGAGTGCGGTTTCCAGACCTAAGGCCCCAACTCTTCCCCCATCAGCGCCCCTCTCCTGGTCTGGGACCCTTAACGAGCACTCCAGCTGCTTGTTATTTGATTTGCTTGCTGTGAAGAAAGGAACTGGAATGTCCCAAATGGAGAAAATCAGACGACACCTAGGACTAGGGGCCGGCGTGCTGTGAAAGAGAAGGGGGTGGAATTAAAAGAGCCAAATCCATTTTGTAGACCCAAGGGGAAGTAGACGTGGGTCTCAGCAGCCACCTTCAAGGTGAATCTTGGGGGAGGCCAGGCAGACTCCTCATCCCTCATGGTAATGACCGTGGCAGCTGGAAGGAACATCTTGTGTTCACAGGGGATGTGCGGTGGCAGTGCTGTGAGTGTCCCCAGCGTATCTCTCACCCCTTCCATCCTCACCCATTCCCTAAAGGACTGATACTCTCATTACCCCATTTTACAGATGAAAAGCCTGATGCCACTGTACTTCCACCCCACTGTCTGTGATTCATTCTTCTGACTATTGAGAAATCCCCTGGGAGAAGTGGTTGAAACTTTCAGGCCAAAATGTTACGGAACCACAGGCAGACACTTTCATCCCTATAAATAATAATCGTAATAGTAGGGTCTCATAATTATAGGGGTGTACGGGGACACTTTATCAGGTCCTTTTCAGAGGAGACATTTAGGGAAGAGATGAATACAGAGGCGGAAAGATTAGGGATCTGAATGGGGTGAATGGTGGGATAAGGAGGGTGGTAGGCTCTTAAAGGGGATGTATGCGTATGACAGGTGGGCAGCCTGTGGAGACCGCAGCTGCCTGGACTTCAGTAAATGGGTAGCCCCTGGATGTGGGTTTTCTCACTGGATTAATCCTATGTCTATGCCTCCTTTCATGAAGTGTGTAAAGTCCAGTCCCCTCTCTCTACAGGTGAGAAAACAGGTCCTAGGGCTGCAGAAGCTGGTATCAAGGGACCCAGGGTGGGCCCCAGTCCCCAGCAGGCATCATTCCTTCACACCACACCTTCTCCTTTCTGGGCAATTGACCAGAGCAGCGGTGGTCAACACCTGGCGTGTTTCAGGAAGCTGCTGCTAACCAGAGAGGGTTGGTGCTCAAGATGAAGAGCTGGTTGATGACTCTAGATATTTTTTTGTCCTTTATTATAAAACACAGAGCAATACTCAGCAAAGATTAAGTCAGAGAGAGTTATGAGAGCTCCACAGCTTCTCCAAAGGCCTGAAAACCAGAGGGTAGCTCCAAATCAGACTGAGAACCTCACAGGAAGATGAAGGGAAAAAAGTGAAAACTTCTGGAACAATGTTCCACCTACAATGAACATCTGCAATGTTCCAGCGTAGCTTTACAATTGGACCACTCTCAGGATGGTGTCTTTCCCCCTCTTGCTTATCCTTCTAGACTAGCATCCAGTGCCCTCTGGAAAGCTTCTCAAACCGCCCCCACCCAGTGTGGGCTCGCTCTGTGCTCTGACTTCCTGCAGCTCCTTCGGGTTGTGCCAGACATTGAGCTCAGAGAAGGAAAATAGACATAGCATGTGTTGTTGGCTTCCTCGGCCCCAACTATGGCAGACGTTACTAATCACTCACTGTACTCTCGCCTGGGGAGCCAAGAGAGCCCACAGAATCTTTCTCAGCACAATGCTCTGGTGGCAGCCACTCATGTCCCATCAGTGCACAAGGTGAAAATCTATTTGGCATCTGGGGCCCAGCCTCAACCACACCTGCAGGGCGCCTTCCTCTCTCTTGCCTTTAGCTGTCTTGTCTCTCCATTTCACCATACATGACCCGTTGACAGAGACAGGGGCTCATAGCCCGGGTTCCTTACTGAGTCTAGCCCAGGACCTTGCACATAATAGGTAGCCTTCACCACTTAGTTGTGGATTAAAGGTCCCCCGGTTTGAGGCCAGGGAAGTTGTCTAAGTCAGCTGTGCCCCAACATCCCCAGCCCCAGCCCCAGCTTGTAGGTTCAGCATTTGCTCAGGGGTGTTCTGTGGAAGGAGAGCTACATGGCGACCAGCAGAAGATGAGATGATCGAGTCCTCACAAGTCTGGGCTGCAGGCCCGGTCCTGGCTGGGAGAGTGGGGGGTGCTCGGTGTGACGCATTCCCGCCTAGACAGAGCAGCGGGGCACCCATCCTCTCTTCCTCTCCTCTCAAGGTCAGGAGCGTCACCTTCACCTGCCCAATCTTCCTCAAATTTTTCTTTTGAAGGGTGGGTAAAATAGTAAAGCAGGCAAACCCACAGCATTTGGTGTCACATGGACCTCTGCCACCAATTAGTTGTTGGACCTGAGCGTCAGTGTTCTGATCTACAAAATGGCGATGACAGCATCCTCCTCTCAGGGTCATTGTAGGACTAAACGAAATCGTTCTGTTCATGGCGACTGTTATCATTGCCACCTTGCTCATCATTGGAGAGGAGGTGGGGGTGCCCTCTGTCTACAACTTTTATTGACAAGTAATATTTATTGAGCACTTACTGTGTGTCAGGTATGGGTCAAAGCGTGAACATGTATTGATTCGCTAAATCCTCAAAATAATCTGATAAAGTGGTTACTGTTCCTACTAGTCCTTTCCCACAGAAAAGAAAATAGAGGCTTAGAGAGGTTAAGTAACTCTCAACACAGCAAGTGGGTAGCAGAGCCAGCCTTGAACCCAGGCCATGTGGCTCCAGAACTGGCATCCTCAGCCACTAGGGTACACCTGTCTGTATTGTCTCTGTGAAGTGCCAAACCCCTCTGACTTGGCTGAGGCTGGTCTAACCAGCGAGGGCTGGGGACCTGCTGAGTTCAGAGGTGGCATTTACTGAACTGACTTGGCATTAGGCCCACGTTGCCATCTTTGTTGTAAGAATGACACTGAGGGTGTTGCAAATTACATCAGGCTTTGGAGATGAGACTCCTTAGGGGAGTCCCTGTTCAGTCTTGGCTTCTAGGTTCTTGGGCTTCACAGGAGGGATGGTTTGTTCTTGCCTCTGGGACTGTAAACTGGCTCCTCGGAATCGTAGCAAGAAATCTGGGACTAGGCCAGTGGCAGAAGATTTTGTACAATTCTTGATTCCAGGTCTATTTGGTCAGGCTGCTTCTTACTATGTTCTTCTAACATACTGTATCCTGTATGTCTGTCTGTCTATATCAGCTGCCGGAATGCCCCCTTTTATGGTTAACAGGATGAGGTGAAAGTTCTGAAGTAACCGAACATTTTAAAGTTACTGACCCTCCTTCTTATCTTATCTGGATGTCCTAAAGGCTTGCACCTGGGTGGGTGACAGGCTGGCTGCATTAGAATCATCTGGGGAGCCTTCAAACACGCCAAGGCTGGCCTCCTTCCCCATAGCTGGATGTGGGTCCCTGTGGGTAGGGCCTGAGGGGTTGGCAAGCCCCACAGTGACTGGCCGGGCTTGCAGTCCCTGAGAAAGAGCGAGTTTACATGTGGCCCAGTGCCTGGAGCTTGCTATATAATGAAACCCAGGCCTCCTTTCCTGACCCCACCAGTGCTGAAGGACTGGGGGCGGCAAAGAAGAAGGTCACAGTGAGATGTCAAAGAAGTCCCACTGTGCACTAAGCAGTCTGAAAAGCTGGGAGGTTTAAAGAAGGGTGAGCAGTGAGGTTTTCTCTGTTGTTGATTTTCAAGAAAGCAATATCAACTGAGGGTTTGCCAACTGATCTGCAAGATGGTGATGACAGCATCCTCCTCTCAGGGTCATTGTAGGACTAAATGAAATCATTCTGTTAATGGCAACTGTAATCATTGCCACCTCGCTCATCACTGGGGGAGATGAGATGGGGGTGGGCTGTGTCTACAACTTTCATTGACAGCTAAATCTATTGAGCACTTATTGTGTGCCAGGTACGGGTCAAAGGGCATTTGATCTGGGAGAGGGTTTCAGACAAGTCTCAGAAATCCTTCTCCTGCCTCTTCTGGCTGGATACTGCCCCTCCCAGAAGCATCTTGTAGAGCAGCAGGCTCCTCCAAGGGAAACTGAGGCCCAAGTCTGGGATGCTGGGGTAGACTGGAGTCGCGGCTCTCTAGGCGGGGTGGGGGGGGTCGTCTGGGCATCTGGCCCAGAAGCATTGTCATGCTGATACCCTCTCCCATCCACACTTCCTGGGTGGAGCCTCCCAGCAGAGATGCTCTCTGGCTGAAAGGGTAGGACGGGCTGCTGGCAGTGGGTGCTTGCCTGGTCCTTCAAAGAGCAAGGACCGCTGAGCACAAAGGAGGCGGAACTCCGGAACTGCCTGCCTGCGAGGCTTGCATGGCCTTTGAGGGGGACACTGGGTCCCTGTCTCCCATTCTAGAGGCTATTATGGGCTTTCCTAAAGCCCCACATGGGCTGGGCCTCTGCCTCTTCGCCCCTTCCCTTTCCTCATCTTTCCTTCCTCTGAGCCTATGCACAGACATTTGGGCATTTCCATGGCCCCACTCCCTCCCTGTCCTGGGCTGCTGCCATCCAGAGACTTTGCACCTGCAGTCCTCTGGTGAGCTACAGCAGCCTCTGTGACAAAGGTGGCCTTTGGCAGGCCAGAAAGGGTGACCCCTAGGGACAAGAATGCAGAAAAGGGGCTGAGGTATTAGCAGGGGTTCTTCCAGGAACAGCCTCTGTCCATCTCCCCCTGAAATGACATTTGAGTTTTTGGGGAGTTGGGGGAGACTCTGTGGCACAGAAGGTCAGAGGGATCCTGCCACTTCCAGCCTCTCCCCATTCCACAGCATCAGGAAGGGACTTTGTAAGTCATATGCTGCACCAGGAATTTCCCAGAGCTGCCCTGGTCCATAGGCTTGCACACGCCCAGTGACAGGGAGCTCACTACCTTATGCAACTGCTTATTCCAGGGCAGAGTAGCTGTGGCTCTTAATATTGCATGTGTTCACACCTGTGGTGCATAATGCAAAGGTACATGTTGGATCTATTGAGTATAGAGCATAAAGGTCTTAACACAATAATTAAGTAAACGAGATGAAGTATATATTTAAAAAATATATATTGCATGTGTTGTTCATCTTGTTGGAGCCCTATACCCATCTCTACACCTACCCACCCACATCTCCAGCGTGTCTCAGAAGCACCTCAAACTCAGCATGTCTAAACTGAGCAGGAAGTCTGGCCCTCCCTAGCCATCCTTCGTCTGTGAACGTGCTGGCCTCTGACCACACCCATCCTGACCTGCTGCCCACACCTTCTTGGCCTCCACAGACCTGTCCTCTCTTCTCCATACTGTCCGCCCTTCTCAGCCAGAGCTATCTTCCTAACTAATCTGCTCCCACCCACTCTGTCCTGCCTCTGCCTCTTTTACTATCCTCACAGCTGCCAAGGGCAACTTGTTCAAAATCTAAATGCAATCACACCATCTCCCTGATTAAAAATCTTCAATAACTTCCCTTGTTCTCAGGCTAGAGGCTCTATATTTTTTAATGTGACCCATGTGGCCCACAGGTTGCAGTCCTTGCCACCCTCTCCAGCCTCATGGCTCACCTATCCTTGCTTTAGGAGTCCAGCCACATGGTGGTACACTGTCACAGCTAGAAGCACAGACAGTGTACCTTTGCTAATTACTGGCTGTGTGACCTTGGCGAGTTATATGACCTCACTGTGCCTTGGGTTGGACCATTGTAAAACAGAGAAGATGATAACAAGAGTATCTCCTCATCATTAGTATGAGGGCTATTATTAGGATTAAGAAAGTTAAAATGTAAAGTGCAGAGCAGTGCCTGGTCCTCTAGTAATAGTCCAATCTCCTTAAAAGATCCAAGACCTACCTCTCGCAGGCACAGAGAGGGGAGTGTGGGCTCCAGGCCAGGCTTCTTGGGTTCAGATTCTGCCTCGATCCCTCCTGGCTGTGTGCTGTCTTACAGGCTACTTTGCCTGTCTCTGCCTCAGTTTCCTGGCTGGTGAAATGGGTTGCTGTGAGCACCAAAATGAATCAACATGTGCAGCACACTAACACACTTGCTTGGTCCCTAAAAAACACAGCATTGTTTCAGCTTATAGCCACTCCCCTATGCCTAGTTTCTTAGTAACCTGGTTAGCTGGTGCTGGTCTTCAGATCTCAACTCACCTATCACTTCCCTATGATAGCTCAGACTAGTCAGTGCCCATGACTGGCTGTCAGCACCTTGTCCCTCTCAGCCATAGGCCTGATGACCATGACTGCTTCACATTGATGTGTGGTTTGTGGACAAGGGTAGCCTCTGTGTCTGCTTTACTCAGAAGTATAACCCCACATCTCTGGCATATAGCAGGTATTCAGCACACATTTGTGAAAAGCAGAAAAGGAGAGAAGGTTCCCCCAGGACTCTTATCCTCAACCCTGCCCCTCTCTGTAGTAGGGAGCCCCTGCCTCACACTGCACGAAGCCCAGAGATAACCCCTGACCCCCTGAGGCCCCTGTAGCCCTGGGCCCCTTGCCAACCTAGTTCCCACACACAGTCAGTTCTGGGGCTCCACTCCTTGATTTTGCTCAGGCAGCAACAGGGCCTTGGATTAGCTGGAAGGAAAGGCTTCCTCATATGAAGGCTGGAAAGCTCACACAGGGGCGTGTGCCTCTTTGTCCCAACTTTTTTCTGAACCGCAAAGCCTGAGGCCACGTCTGTCCATGGTTCTGGTAAAACAGGGAGGCAGAGGCAGCCTGTGACATCCGGAGGACCCTCAGGCCCCTGTTTCATGGCCCTGGGAGTCTATGATCAGGAGCCAAGTCTGTTACACAAAGAGAGCTGCACCCCAGTGCCCCCCACCAGACCCCAGCACACAGGCCCCGGAGCAGCCCAGGCAAGTCCAGTTTGCTGGGTGTGGGTTGGATGTCTGGATCTCCTCCGCTTTGATTTCACCCTGCCGGAGCTGCCCGTGCCCTGGGCCATGTTACGCACATGGGTCTGTCCCTTTACCAGACCCCTCTGTAGGGCCAGGCCTCTTCTGCGGTCCCTGGGATGTGGTCCTGCTTCTGTGCCTTCGCTCCTCCCTCCCCATCTCCATCTGTCCAACCCATCCAAATGCTGCCAAGCCCAGCCCCAAGCCCTCCTCCTCCTGGGACCACAAGGATGAGTCCTGGGGGCAGATGTAAAGTAAGGTTCAAGTGTGGATCAAGATGCCGGACCAGACCCTGCCCTCGGAGCACCAGCTCAGTCTTCACCGGGCAGCCGAACCAGCAGCAGTTACACTGCAGGGTGATCAGAAGGGCTTGCATGCATGGGACCAGGCCCCTGCTCTGTGCCAGGCATTGTCACTCGAGCACTGGCACAGGTGCCACAGCTTGCTGTGGTCACTTCAGCAGGCACCTCCTCTTCCTTTAATTTCTGATTCTCAGGATCAAAAGGCAGGGTTGCAGGCAGGCCTCCCTCTTATGGGAAGAGGCTCTACCTTTCCCAGCAGGGGAGGGCCATGGCCAGTGCAGGACACTTGACCACTTGTCATAGTGGTGCATGCCGCCAGGCCCGAGCAGTGGGGCCAGGCCAGTGTCACTGCAGCAGGTGGGAGAGGCAGGCCTGGCACCAGCTCAAGAAAGAGCTGGCCCTCACTTGGCCACCAAGCAAAACAAACTGGCAAAGAAGGTGCTCAGCCTTCCTTACATCAGGACACCTCTGTTTGTTTTCTGGTCTCATCTCCTTTTATCCTCCCAGCCGTCCTGTGTAGACTAGAGGATAATTAGCTTTATCCCCATTTTGTGTGTGGGAAGTCAAGATCCAGCAGCGTGCTATCTCATGCCAATATAGTTAGTGGGATGGCAGGGGCTGCACCCCAAGGCCCTGCCAGTACTCCCAAGTGTAGCGCCAGCTGGTGTGTAATATATGACATGATATCAACACTGCCAAGACCCACAGATAGTGGGGGCTTCATTGGTGTTTGGGAGCCATCTATGCCAACCCAAAATGGAGCCCTGTGCCAGCCTCCGAGAACAGGTGGTTTTAGTAGGAGTCATATACAAATGATATGCAAAATTAATTATTAAATGCCATTTTCTACCTCAAGTGATTAACACAGTGCCTGGTCTGTAGTGCTCAATATGTGTGGCTATTATGATTATTACTTTTTTGAGACAGAATCTCAAGCTGTCACCCTGGGTAGAGCACTGTGACGTCACAGCTCACAGCAACTTCCGATTCCCGGGCTCAAGTGATTCTCTTGCATCAGCCTCCCAAGTAGCTGGGACTACAGGCGCCCACCACAATGCCTGGCGATTTTTCTTTTTTGCAGTTGTCATTGTTGTTTAGCTGGCCTGGGCCAGGCTCAAACCCAATCTTAGTGCATGTGGCTGGCACCATAACCACTGTGCTATGGGTGCCAAGCCATGTGTGGCTATTAACTTTTTTTTTTTTTTTTGAGACAGAGGCTCACTATGTTGTCCTAGGTAGAGTGCTGTGGTGTTACAGCTCACAGCAACCTCCAACTCTTGGGCTTTAAGTGATTCTCTTCCCTCATCCTTCCAAGTAGCTGGGACTACAGGCATCCACCACAACTTCCGGCTATTTTTTCTTGCAGTTGTCATTATTGTTTCACTGGCCTGGGTTGAGTTTGAACCTGCCAGCCCCGGTATATGTGGCTGGCACCCTAATTACCGAGCTATTATTGGGTGCTGAGCATATTATTAACTCGTGTTTAATTATTCAACACAAAATTGATAAGGTCTTCATAATTTCCAAAGTGCATTCCCCTACATTAGCTGATCCAGTCTCTACATCAGCACTTAGGACGTTGTCAGGTGGGGGTCATGTCCCCATTTCTCAGATTCCCCCGGAGGGGAGGTGCCAGGCTCAAGGTCTCAGCTGTCCAGGGAAGAGCTCACCTGGCCTCTCTCTGAGCTCACTGTCCACACTATGTTTTGGACTCATGCCACATGTCACAGAGGCCCAGGTTGAGCTGGGCCTTTAAGATTCCTGAGGCTGAGGCGGGAAGGGAGTGGCCCCTAAATCCAAGGCCGAGCTGGAGCCACATTCTCTGGGGGGAGTGAGTAGCCGCCTGGCATTTTCCCTTTGATACTGATACAGGCATTTTAATAGCTGCGACTGATCAGGCGGGTGATGTTTCAGCTCTGGCCACACAGGGCATTCCAGGAGGCCCTGGCTGCCAGCAGGGGCAGAGCAGGAAGGCTTCTCTGCCCAGAGGCCTGGGGTCTACCTAGGTGTCTCAAACTCAGATGCCAGAGGGGGCCACGCTGGTGGCCTAAGTAGGTGAAGCCGGCCATGGGGAGAGAGCACCTTGGTGACCTGGACAACCCATACCCATCTCAAAGGGGCACCCATCATGCAGCACCACCTGATAGTACTACCCCCAGTGTTGCCACATCTTCCCATTGTATAAGAGAGACCAGAAACCGGAACTTGACGTAGAATCTCCTGATTTGTAAACAACTGATATTTGTTGGGAACTTACAATGTGCCAGGCCCTGCTTAGGCACAATGAATAAAACAGGACACAACATCGATGTCCTTGTGGAAATTATGTTCTAGTGGTAGAAAGGGACAATGAGAAAGATAAATAAGCCTTCAAAAATCCCAAGGAGGAACTAAGAGGGGAGGGTCGGAAAGAGGAATTATATTGGGAGGTGGTAGGCAAGGAGGGCTTCATTAAGAGTGTCCCAGGAGTAGCTGGGAAAAGAACAACTGAGGCGGAGCCCAGTACGTGCAAAGACCCTGAGGCAGGAGAAAGCTTTGTGTGCAAGGCCTGTGTAATCACCTTGGCTCCCATGTTGAGATGGTCTTTAGTGGCCAGGGCAGACCAGGGGATGCGATAGATGGTTAACACAGTAATTAAGCCAGAGATGATGAGGCTTGGACTAGGGGGTAGTGGTGGAGGTGATGAGAAGGGGTCAGATCCTGTATGTATCTGGAAGGTGAACAGGAGTTGCTGATGAAATGGGCATGGCGTGAGAAAGAGACATCAATGATTAATTATGAAGTTTTGAGCAACTGGCAATATGGACCTGCCCTTACCTATGATGGGGAGGCCTGTGGAAGGGGCAGGTCTGGGGAGTGGGGACAGAATGTTAGGAGCTTGGCTAATTTGGAGAGGCCTGTGAATAGCCATGTCAAGCTGACAATGGATATCTGCATCCCTCGGGCAAGATGAGCGGCCCAGGTTGGAGTGTAAAGGGGCCATCATGATATATAGATAGCTTTGAAGCTATCAGGCCAGGTGAAGTTCCCCAGGAACTAGTCTAGAGACAGAGATGGCCCCTGGATGTTGGCCCTGCAGCCTCAATGGTTAGAAATCAAGTAGGTAAGAAGCCAGCAAAGGAGCCTGGAAGGGAACAACCAGGTGCTAGAAGGGAAACCGGGAGAATGCAATGTCCCGTGACCCAAGTGGCGGAAACATTTCAAGGAGGAGGAGGAGGAAGGAGAGGAGAAGGAAGGGGAGAAGGGAAGGAGGGGATGGGGAGTGAGCAAATGCTGCTGACAGGCTGAGATGAGGTGGGGGACATCCCCTGACTTGGCAACATGGAGTTCATTGGTGACCTCAGGAGAGCCTTTGTGGGTGGAGACAGGAGTAAGAGCCAGATAGGAGTGGTCCAGGAGAGAGGAGACAAGTGGGAGGCAGCAAAGGTAGACTGTCAGCCAGGAGTTTTCCTAGGGAAAGAGTTAAACAGAACAGGAGAGGAGTTTTTCTTTTCTTTTTATGATGAGAGGAACAACAGCAGATTTGCATAATGATTCCACAAGGGTGGGCCAACTAGAGCTAAACCCCCACTCAGCTGTTTATGTAAATACTGTTTTATGGGAACACAGCCACGCTAATTGGTTTCCCAACTGTCTATGGCTGCTTTCGCCTACGACAGGAGAGTTGAGTAGCGATAGCAGAGATTGTATGGTTCACGCAGCCTAAAATATTAACTGGCTGGCCGTTTACAGAAATGTCTGACTGCCCCCGATGTGAACAATCCAGTCCAGAGAGGGGTTGAGGAGGCAGGAGGGCAGGGGGCTTATTGGCCTGATGTCCTTGGCCAGGCAGGTGGGGTTGGCCTTAGCTGGGAGCCCAGGCAGGCACGTAGGAGGAGAGAAAGGTGCTCATGGGCACCAACACAGATGGATGGCAGGCGTGGCAGTGGTTGCCTTGGAAGTCTTCTTCTGCTGTTCTGCCTTCTCAAGGTCATCGATTGACAATGAAGTGGGGCAAGGGAGTGTTGACAGTTTGGGGAGAGAAGGGAGGAGATCTCCTGGGACAGTGAGGTACTTCAGCATGCAGGGAATGGCAGAAGGATCGCTGAGCTTCTATTTAACATGAGCGCGAGTTAAAATGAGATCAGTCAGCAAGGCTGTGTGTTTTCTCCCGCTTTACTGGTCTGCGGGGGTGCAGGCACGGGGTGGGTGGAGCCATTGGGTCTAGCCAGGTTTGTGTTTAGCAAGAGCAATGTAATGAGGAGAAAAGGCATCAAGAGGGTGCAGATGGGGATGATTGCAATGACTGACCACAGAATTTGAGGTGGGAGCAGAAGGCAGTGAAACGTGGCAGGTGAGGAACAGTAAGAGGGTGGCAAGACCCATGGATTGACGGGTTTTTGGGCTCTAGAGGTCCCTGGGAGATTGGGTCAGTGGGTATAGTATTAAAGTCCAAACTGTGGAAGGATCTAGGGGATACTGAGGTTTAATACTTCTTAAAATAAATACTGGGAGTGCCAAGGAAACACACCCATGCCCTGAATGTAGCCGGTTTCCTACCTGTGTCTCTGGTGACTTAGTCCTCACAGATACTCCTTCCCCTCCGATCCATACTCCTGGCTTTGAGTATTGAGTTTCTACTAAGCATGAAGCTGTGCAGTCCTGGCTTTGGGCTCACTTTTCTTGCATAGCCTCTCTCCTGAGTTCCAGACCTTCTATGCCTGCCCACTGGGCTCCTCCACAAGGACAGCCTTAGGTCCCCAAACTCACCATCTTCCCTCAGGCAGCTGAGATGCTGCCATTGGGAAACCATAAGGTCAAGACTAGGGCCTGGTTCCTACCCCCACACCAAGTCCCTCTGTGCCCAGCCCCTCCTGTCTCCTAGATGTCTCACTCCTCCCCCACCCCTTCTGCTCCCCCACATAATACTCCCATGCCACAGGGCACAGCCTCTGCTTCTCTCCCCTGGATGATGACTGTGATGTCCTCCAGGGAGTACCTGAGCCCCAGACTTCTCACTATTCTGGTCTGTTCTCAACATGATGCTAGAGTAAACTTTATATAATCCAAATTTGACCACATACCTCCTTCCTTAAAACCCTAGAATGGTTTCACTATGCTGGGCTCCCTACTGATAAGGCCCCTGTATTAGTCAAGGTTCTCCAGAGAAACAGAACCAGTAAGCTGTATATATGAGATATATCATAGATACACAGGGAGAGATTTATTATGAGGGACTGACTTATGTGATAATGGAGGCTGAGACACCCCAGAGTCTGCCTTCTACAAGCTGGAGGCCCAGGGCAGCTGGTGGTGTAGTTACAGTCCAAATCGTAAGCCTGAGAACCAATGGTATTAGTTCTAGTCCAAGTCTGAAGGGTCAAGAACTGCTTGTAGGTGCAGGGGAGTCAATGTCCAAGGGCAGGAAGAGGTGGATGTCCCCACTCAAGCAGAGACAGTGAATGCGCCCTTCCTCTGCCTTCTTGTTCTATTCAGGCCCTCAGCAGATCAGGTGACGCCCCCCCCACCCCCACATGTGAGGATGATCTTTACTCAGTCCACAGATTCAAATGCTAATCTCCCCTAGAAACACCCTCACACATACACCCAGAAATGGTGTTTAAGCAGCTATCTGGGCATCCCTTAGCCCAATCAAGATGACACCCAAAATTAACCATCAATGCCCCTCTTCCCATTCAACACTCAGGCCATCCAAGGTTTGCAGTCACCGGCTGCCTCTGAAGGTGCTTCTTTCACACGAGGCTCAGGCCTGTTTGCTCATGGGGACTGTGCCTTGTTCTCTATTTTGCACAGCTTCACGCTTAGTAGAAACTCAATGAGTGTAAGATTGATTGAACAAAAGTAACAAATTTGACATTAGAGGACCCAGAATTTAAGCCATCTGTGGCTAACTTGTTCAATACCATTTCTTTTCTCTCTCTGAGTCTCAGTTTTCTTCATTATATTATAAAATGGGGCTGACTTCTGACCTGCCTGTAGCACAGGGCAATGATGAAGGTCAAGTGAATCCTTGAGAAATATGAAAGCCACTTCCAGGTCTGCCTTTGGTTGGGTTTCTACTGAGGTAAGTAATCACTTGTTGGGGTGAACTTAGGAGGGAGTGAGGGAAGCAGAGCTAGGTGGAGGAGGGGGTCAAGCTGCAATGCAATCATGACAGAGGCCTCAGCTGATCCCATGGGAGCTCTGGAGCTGGGGCAGGGAGAGGTGCAGGCATCAGCATCAGTCCAAATTGAAGCAAAAAGACCAGGTCTTTGTACACCTTATCTTTCAGTAACTGAATATGGGCTGCCTCTTGACGAGGGTGTGACCCTTGCCAACCAGCTGCCTTTAGCAAAGAGGAATTCCCAGAGGGGAGGTCATTTGTTCACCCAGAGACCACCCTGTGCCCGCATGTAGGCTGGCCTTGACATCCATCCATCTAATAATTGTGTGTCCAGTCTCCCCTTCTAAGTGAGTGGGATGTTACTTTCTTCCTATATGCCTTAGTCTCCCAACCTCTTCTGCCCACAGAGCTGCTACCCTGTCTGCTGTGCTCCCTAAGGAGCACACACAAAGGAGGCCTTTGCACACACCTTTCTCCAGCAGGGGGAGTAGCCTTGGTACTGAAGGCCTGAGTTCATATCTCAGATCCTCCATGTCCTGGCTGCGTGACCTTCAGCAAGTCACTGATGTCCTTCATCACCAGCCAGAGCACAGGCCTGTTTTTCTCTCTCCCTTTCTCTCTCCTTCCCTCCCTCCTTTCCTTCCTTGCTTCCCCTCTCTCTCTTTCTTTCTTTCGGTCTTATAGATACAGAGTCTTGCCCAGGCCAGTTTTGAATTCCTGGTCTCAAATCATCCTCCCACCTGAGACTCCCAGAGTGTTAGGATTACAGCCATGACCCACCATCCTCTGCTTATTTCTCAAGAGAAATTAGAAATGCAGATTTGCATGTTAAACCATCCACTTTGAAGTATTGGCAACAAATTCAAGAATAATAATAATAATAATAATGATAATGATAATATAAAATCACTGTGGGAATAAAATTAAGTATATTGAAGGGCCAATTTGGCCCTGGAACTACCAGCTTCTAACAGCTACACTAGCATTAGAGAGTGTGGATTTGAATCTAAACTCTGGCTTTTACTTTACCTGGGATTTTGGCTGGGTACAATCTCTGTGCGTCAGGCTCCTCACCGATGAAATGAATGCAATAATAACTGGCTGGCATTTGTTGATAGCCTCCTGGGTGTTGGGCACTATTCTTTCTACGCATCAACCTTTACAATTCTCTTAGGAACCCAATGAGGTCAGGACCATTGTCAGCCTCAGGTCTGAGAACTGTGGTAAATGAGGCATTCTGGCTCCAGAGGCATCCATGTCAACCCCTGTGCTAGTCTGGCCCATTTAGTTGCAAAACCATCAGGAGTTCTATGTAAGGACGTCTCCCCTGCCTTTTGCAGATAAGCACACGGATGTTGGCACACACAGGCATCCTGCCATGCCATGCCATTTGCATGTCCTCGTCCAATTGCCACTGAATGTAGGGGGTGCCCACCTTTTGGTGCCCCCACCTTTCTGGGTCTTTCCAGATTGGTTCAGTGATTTAGGATGAAGTGAGGAAGAGGTTTGGTGGAAGGGTACAAGGAGCCTTCCCAGCCCCCTACTTCTGCCCCCCTCACCTCGTCTGCTGCACTGGCTCTGTGAGGGACCCCAGAAGAACAAGGCACTATCCCTGCCCCCAGGATCCATCAAGAGCCCAGTCTGAGACAGGAAACAATTAGCAGAGAGCTGAGAAAAGCATGTCATTGTGTGTATGAGTGTAGGGTGCAGGAAGGCCACGACTGGTTTATAGAGCCCTATGGTTGGTTAATTTTTGTAATAGTCCTCCAAAGGCATCAGATGCTGAGATTACCAAGATGGGCCTTCTGGTCTGCTTCTTATTACTCAGACACCCGGTGGCCAGTGGAAGGCCATTAACCAGCCGTCTTTGATCCAGGAGCAGTCCTCCTGCCAGCTGCCCCCACGCGGCCCCTTGCCCTCCCCTCCTCCCCTCTGCCCGCAAACGCTTTCCAGAGCTGGGTGTTTATGAGCTCTGGGTGACTCCTCTTGTCTGTCTCCTTGTACAGAAATGGAAACTCCACTCTCGGAAGCGCCGGGAGGCCCCGAAGACGTCTCCAGGATGTAACTGCCCACCAGGTGAGGAGCTGTGCAAATGGGTGAGGTTGGACATTCCTATGACAGCACCCAGAGGCTCCTCTGGGTAGCTATGGTCTACCCATGTCATGCTCATGCCTTCACTTCTCATTTGAATTATGGGAATGGATGATGCATGTGGTTGCCTCCCATCTACCCACTGGTCAGCCTGCCCTTCCCCTATCTACCATCCAGCCATCCATTTGTCATTCATTCATTCATCAACTCTTCTATGGGCCTGACACTCTGAACCAGGTTGTGTAACAATACTGATCAGGGACTTAGAAACAGCCTTATGAACTGTAGCTTATTGTTGGTCAGGTAGGATGATGGGCATAGTTGTCTTGAAGTTAGGAAGTCCTATGCAGAGTTAAAGGGAAAATCAGCCCCACCAACCCATTCATTTATTATCTGAATGAATGACCCCATAATTATCAAGCCTTGTTTGCCATAGCTAGTGGGCTGAGGGTGGTGTGTGTTCACCTTATGGCCTCTAGGCTACGTACACACATATGCGTGCTCACATGCGAGAGATGAAGACACAAGGTTTGCAAGGTAACGTGGTGTAATACAGCTAAATCCGTCTGACGTGCATTTAAATTCTGCTTTTGGACTTTGAGCCTTGTCGGAAAACCTGATGTACCAACTCTAGACCTCTTTCCTTTGTCTCAGGGGGCCTGTCCATCTGTGTGGCAGCTATGACCAAGGACTTGCTCTGTGCTGGGCACCTTGCTTGGGCTGGGCTCAAGGCCACAGTGAAGGCCAATGATAAGCTGCAGTTCATAAGACTGTCTCTAAGTCCCTGATCTGTATTGTTACACTATGAGAATGACAGATGAGTAAGTTTCACTGTTCCCTTGAGTAACTAGAATGGGCTGAACCCCTTTGGGGCTGAGGAAGGAAGCCCTAAGAAAGGATTGGGGGAGACAGAGTAACAAGATAATCTCAGAGAGTTTTGCCCCACTCTGGGCCTGTGCCGGCTCAGAGCGAGGCCTCTCCAACATGCACTGTCACAGGTGACATTGGGTGGGCTCCTTGGCAGGCCCTCCTCCAGCCACAGGAGCCGAAGGGCCCTAGCCACCTTCATCCAGGGTCCCCAAGCCAGGGAAGAGAGGCTGACAGATGTTGAGCATATGGGAACTGGAGGGAGCACGTCTGTTGAGTGGACCAGGGTGGGAGTCATGGTTCTGGGATGCTGCACGGGGAGATGGCAAGACGCTGAAGCGATTCAGCTGGTCCCGGTCAGAAGAGGGTCGTCCAGGTTAATTAAAAGGGTGCCCAGAAGCCCTGGGAAGCTCCCTCCCTCTCTCTGGGCCTGGAAGATTGGGCCCTGGGATCTCGGAAAGCTTTCAAGAGAGAAATGCCAAGATTAATGAGATGTGGTGGAAGCGAGGGTGGGGGTGATGGGGCCTGGGCAGGGCAGCCACGTACATCAGCGTTTCTTAAAGCCCAAATTTTAAGTCATCATGTCTGTTGTCCCAAATAACTCTTGGACAATGACAACCAATTTTTGCTCGAAGTATAGAATATTAGTTAAGAGCAGGAGATTTGAAGCCATGGAAGACATAGGTTTGAATTCCATCTCCAACATTTACCAGCTGTGTGATCTTCAAAGCGTTGTTTTACCTCTCTATGCCTCAGTTGCCTTGTCTAAAAAGCAAGAAGAATAGCAATAGCCTCCCTGCAGGTGTAGGGTGGAGATTTCGTGAGATAACCCTGGAAAGCACTGAGCACCTTGCCTGACTCCTGGCAAGCACTGTTACTGTTTCCTCCGCTGGCTCACACACTTTAAAGATGCACAGAAACCCTTATTACGTGCCATGTCCTGGGGTTCCTGGCAAGGGGGGGCTGCACATTTATGGCCGGTCCCAGGTACCGCCCACCATTACAGTAGGTGCCTGACCAATAGGTCTCAATTTTGTGTATCAAAAAGTCTGGCTCAGGTGATCCAGGGGCTGGGAGGGCTGTGGCGGGAGGAAGAATTTGGAAGATGGCTCTCTCTTTCTCCAGGTTTCCGCATGAGACCCCCAGGGCTCAGACGGTGAGGAGGAGGTTCAGAGTGTGGAGAAGGAGGGATATCGTGAGGGAAGGAAGAGCTTGACACAGTCCTCTGAAGGGAGAAGAGCCGTCTGTGCATTGGAAGAGAGAGGGCGGGAGTTCCTGGGAGGGGTGTGCCTGGGTGTTGAAAATTTCCCAGAGGGCATTTGGGCCCAAAGTATATATCAGAGCCAGGTGGGCCACACCAGAAGAATTTAAAGAGAAGGATCAAAACTGAGGCAAAAGCAGAGGGTACTGCTGGGACTAGCCCCAGCTTTTTGGGGACTCAGGCTGAGAAAAACCAGAATGGCTACACAGAGGCATCTTACATCAAGGAATTACAAAGTAAAATGCATCTCCTAGTATTGGTAAGGTCCTGTTGGGTCCCCACATCCGCCTTTCTCTGACCCACCTGAGGCCTCTCGCTCTTCACACAGTACACCAAACCCACCCCGTTATAAATAATAGCAGTTACTATTGCTGCCCCTACTGAGCACCTACTGGCACCTGCCAGGCACAGTACTAAGCACTTGATATTGATGGGTAACCTTTCTCAAAACACTAAAAGTAGCTGGAGTGGAGTTCTAAGATTCTGAAATGTTTGAAAATCCTTAAATTCATGAGGAAGGCATCATTCATTCTTGCACTCACATCATGCATCTCTGATTTTTTCCTGAGGATCAGAGTTTATAAATCATGTCATGAACCACTTATGGCTCCTGATGCTTACAGGACTCATATGATTGTCAAGTGACATTAACAATTTCAAAGCACGATTCACTCTTGTCTTGTCAGCACCCAGTACTGTAGCCCATATGTAGTAGATGCTCAACGAATGTTCAGTAAAGAATCATTCCTCGTGATTGGATTCTTTCTCGTGTTCTCCATTGGCCATCTGATTGGTTTCAGATACTGTTCCCACCCCACCCCGAATCTTGCCTGATGCTGAATTCACTGCCGTTGGGGAACAACAAATAACATGTTCTTCCTGCCCATCGTGGCTGCTGGGATTGAAGCCTGGATCCCCAAACCTATGCCTGTCCCCAGTTCGCCCCTGTGGCCAGCTAGTCCTGGGTTAGAGTCCTGTGGTGGGTGTGTTCTTCCTTGCTGCAGCCTTGGGCCTTGGGGTGACACCCAGGGGTCTTAGGACACATAGTCGGGGGTAGAAAACCTGCCTCCTTCCCTTCCTACTTTGACCTCTCCAGCATCCTCCCTGTCCCAAAATAGCCACCCCCTGGCTGAGATCTGGCTGCATCCTGCTTCTGGGCTGCATGTTTTGCTTGCCAGGGGACTGACAGGCTTTCAGGCTGGGGATGAGTTGCCAAAGGTCAAGCCTCAATCAGGAGGGTCATGGTGGCCAGAAGTTCAGAGGAATAGGTGTGGGCCATTTGCGAAGCACGTGGTCTAGTAGGACTGAAGGGCCTTGGGAACAGATATACATATCGTGGGACTTTCTAGACCACTTGAGAAGAATACAAAGACCAGGGAAACTCCCATTCTCTGCCCCTGTTCTCAGTAACACAGGAGGAGCAGGACAATATAGGCTGTAACTGGCAAGGAAGCAGATACTTGAGGCCCACCCTGAGGGGCTGGGTGGGGCTGGGTGGGACTGGCTGTGCAAGGCATGGGACATTGTTGCACATGGAGGGAACCACGACTGGTGGAGGAGATCACTTCACTGTTGGACCCTTATCTGAGCGGAGGGTAAGCCTAAGTCATGCCCTGACCACCAGGCCCAAGGGCTTAGGCTACAGCAGTAACTGGCACTTATAGGAAGAAGAGGTGAAGAGGGGAGAAGTTGCTTTTAGCTAGCCTAGGGGAGAGCCCACAGTCGTGGCCTGGGTGACTGTGCTGGTGAGAGGTGACAGGGAGTGCCACAGAGCCTGATGAGGAGGTCATAGGAGCAAAGAAGCAGGAGGGCAGGCATACAGTTAGGGTGTAGACTCAGTTGCCGCCATAGCAAAAGACCCCACGTACAGGGACTTAAAGTGGCAGGCATGGGCTCTCTTCCGTAGCAGGCTTTGCCATCTTCATCTTGTGGCTTCCACCTCTGGTCCCCTGGCAGATGCTTTGGTCCTTGTCATCCCCTGGACAGCCTGAAAGGAAAGGGGACAAGGGGAGTAGAGGCTCAAACCCTCAAGAGCAAACCTTTTAAAAAGAGACATGCCCCACTTCTGCTCAGATCTTGTTGGCTAGAACCTAGCTGTATGGCTACCCTCAGGTCCAAGGGAGGCCAGGCAATATTTTTAACTGAGTGGCAACTGAATTCTATTCTCAGGTAGAATTTTATTAATATAGGATATGGGAGGACAGATGTCGAGGAACAACTAGCAATCTGCACCGAGGGTGTTTGTGTTGTTTTTGTTGTTTGTTTATTTTTTTAGAGACAGAGTCTCACTTTGTCACCCTTGGTAGAGTGCTGTGGCGTCACAGTTCACAGCAACCTCCAGCTCTTGGGCTTAGGTGATTCTCTTGCGGCAAGAGTATATCCAGGTTCAGCAAAAAATGCGGTAATTGCTTAATGATGTCTGCCATGGGTGCAGGAGTGGTGGGCAGCAACTCCTGCCCTGGCTGTGCTGGCATCAGAAAAGGTTTGGGGAGCAAGGATAAGTCTGGATGTAGAACAATAACTAGCAGTGATGTGGAGCCTAGCTTGGAAGGAAGAGCAGCCCCTTCCAGCAACACAAGTCTGTGATCTTTTGGACGGACTTTATTTTCACATGAGCTGCTATTTATGTTCAGGTTGGAATGGCCTCTCCAGCCTTGGTTCTTTTCCACAGCTGGTGAGAGCTGGTGCCCATACCTCTTGAACCCTTTTCTTTGGCTAGTCTTACCCTATTGTGCCCTACACAGCCTCATGACATTTTCATGGGCAGGGCCTGTGGCTAGCGCTTCAGTTTCTAACTGCCCTTCTTTTTCTCCCCGCCCCCCGTCCTGCGGCCGAGTAGCCCCTCCTTCATTGTGGTCGCCCTCATTTCAGACTTGGCTACCTCAGAAAAAGGAGACTTCAGACCAAAGTGTTCCTTGGTGCTGTTAATGAAGAAAAGGAGTGAAGAGCTTATGGTTGTTTTAGGGAGAACGTTTAGACTAAAGAAATATTGTTTTCAGGTGGCTCAGAAACCCTGTTTCACATGGAAATAATTATGGGTTTCTTCTGGGTCATTTCTGGATGTTCCTTTAAGCAGGTGCCAAGGGCCAGCCTAGAACCTATAAGAGACCCTACTATTTAATTGCTGTTGTAGTTGATCTTCAGACCTTCCCTATTCTGCTGCAGCCAGAGGGGTTCACTTTCACCTGCTGTGTTAGCCACACTCTCCCCTCTCTTTCTCCTCCTGACTGTGCGGTCCCACATCACGACCTATCTGGCCTTGCAGAAACCCACAGCTGCAATTGTCAGTGCCTCCTTTGCCCTCACCCACTGCACTCCACCAGTTGCCAGGTCCTTTCTCTTCCAGTCCTCTGCTCAAAAACAATCTGTGGCTCCCCAGTGCTCACATGTACCACCATCCCAGTGATCAGCCCACATCATCTTTCCAGCCTGATCTGTGGCTGATCCCCCACTGCCATCCTTCTCTTTTAGTAAAACTGGGCTGCTTACCTGCCAGACCCTCCAGGGTCCCACCTGCACACATGGGCTTGTGCTATTCTGATATCTTCGTTCTCTGTTTCCACCTGATGACCTCCCAACCCCTCCAAGCCTGCAGCTCCTTCCATCTTTCTCTACCTTAGCCTTGGCCATTAGTTCTGCTATTTGATGACTGGGTTAACATAATGTACTCAATGTATAATCCAGGTAAAACCACCTACTGGGAGAAGCAATATGTCTTAAAATGAGAAATGCAAACAGACCAGGCTGTATACACCTGTGAAGGTTTCTCCTCAACTGTGATCATTAACCATTTTATTTATTTATTTTTTAGTTTTAGTTTTTTTTTTTTTTTGAGACACAGCCTCAAGCTATTGCCCTGGGTAGAGTGCTGTGGCATCACAGCTCACAGCAACCTCCAACTCCTAGGCTCAAGTGATTCTCTTGCCTCAGCCTCCCAAGTAGCTGAGATTACAGGCGCCCG
>CAUYON010078060.1:0-39177 GCA_963573935.1 Arctocebus calabarensis | reverse complement strand
CAATATATTCTTTTAGCAAAGTATCTTAAGAATGGAAGAAAAAGAATCCAATGTCTCAGCCTTACTATGAAGCTAATCTATAGCTTTCATATGAAGGCTAAAACCCAGTTGTAGCACAAGAAATGGGGAAAGGGGCAAGGGTGGGGTGGGGAGGTGGAAGGATGGGCGGAGGGAGGGTGATTGGTGGGATCACACTTACGGTGCATCTTAGAAGGGTACAAGTGCAAATTACTAAATGCACAATATAAATGTCTTCATACAGTGATTAAAAGGTCATGAGGGCTATGTTAAATAGTTCAATGAAAATATTTCAGATTGTATATGAAGTCAGCAATTGTGCCCCATGATTGCACCAATGTACACAATTCTGATTTAATAAAAATAAAAAAAAAAAATAAACAATGTTTGAGCATAACAACAGTGAAGCTACAAAACTTGTGGGACACAGCAAAAGCAGTCCTAAGAGGGAAATTCATCCTATTAGATGTCTACATCTGAAAAACAGAAAGAGAGCACATCAATAACCTAATGAATCATCTTAAAGAAATGGAAAAGGAAGAGCAATCCAATCCCAGATCTAGCAGAAGAAAAGAAATAACCAAAATTAAATCAGAAATAAATGAAATTGAAAGAATCATTCAGAAAATTAACGAAACAAAAGTTGGTTCTTTGGAAAGATAAATAAAATCGCTAAAAAGAAGTTTTAAAAGCACTCACTGCCTTAAGAGGTCCTGACACGTGTGCTTGCTTAAGTGTGTGTGCGTTTATGTTCCGCTTACACTTTAACCTTATATGTTAGGATGGTCTTTGGCATGTAAGAGTTAATATTTAGTTTCAGTGACTAGTAAGCCTCCTCAAAGAACGAGGTCATATAACAGCCTGCTCTGCAAATTGGAACAACACACATTTCAAGGCTTCATGAGTGGTCTCTCAGTATTCAGACTGCAAGGCAGTTTTGTGTTTCTCTAGTTGTTTTCATGCAATGAAGAAGTGACAAGAATATTATTTCTTTGCAGAAATTACCATACAAAGGGAGTCAACTGTTAGACCTGGAGATGGACATAAAAAGACACAGAAGAGCCTTAGTCTGGGTACTCAGATTCCTGAGCTTCCAAGCTTGTGGCCCCACTGAGGGCTCTGCATCTTAGAGGAATTTCTGGGGGTTCTGCCTCTCTCCAGCTGAGAGCCAGCATGTCTATAGTCCACCCTCACACAGAGTAACCTGTGAATTCAGCTTTTGGAAGCAAGAAAGAAACCTTAATTTTTGTCTCTTTTCCCTGTGTAAAATGTTTTCTCCTCTGCCCTTGTATTTGGGCTATACAGAGAATTCTTTCTGACCTCCCTTCAAGACGCTTTCTTCATGTTCAACCATAGAAGTCCATCCCAGGTCCACGCTCTTCTATTCTAAAATTTATATGTTGGACTCAGAACTAAAGACTCCTTGGGCTAAGCCATCGGCTTTCCTGTTATATACCTAATTATGTAATTGGGATTGATTACAGGTATATTCAGAGTTGTTATTCCTGCAGGCATACAGGTAGTTCCTAAAGTGATCTCTGTCTGAGAATAATACCAGGGTGTCCCAAAAGTCACCCTTAAAATCACTAGACATAGACCAAAAATGGGAAACTGTAGGTAAAGGTACCTTTATTCATGATGCAAAATATTCATTACAAGATTTTACAAAATATTGTCTACATGTTGGCTTTCTTTGTAAAAGAAAATTCTTACTTCTTTATAAAATTTAGTAATGATTATTTTGTAAATATTTAGCAATAATTTCCCATTTTCCCTATGTATTGCAACTTTAGGGACAAGCTTTGGGATACCCTGAAATATGAGTCTGTGCTAGAAAAGGCAGTATTATGCTGGGAAGACCTAGTAATTTTAGCTTTAACATAGACCAGCACATGCTAGGGCATGAAAAAATATAAGCAAAATGAATTATGGTCTTGAAGGACTACACCAATTTGTCAAATTGAAATCACTTAAAAACTGAATATGTTAATTTCTAATGGACATTTTTGTAAAAACAAAAAATGTTATCTAACTTAAATTTTTTTTTCTTTTATTTTTTATTTTTGAGACAGAGTCTCACTTTCATGGCATCAATAGCTCACAGCAACCTCAAACTCTTGGGCTGAAGCAATTGCCT
Organism: Arctocebus calabarensis; assembly: GCA_963573935.1. NCBI lineage: Eukaryota > Metazoa > Chordata > Mammalia > Primates > Lorisidae > Arctocebus > Arctocebus calabarensis. The sequence goes on along the minus strand of CAUYON010078060.1, from coordinate 37,022 downwards.
CCGTCTCCCAAGTAGCTGGGACTACAGGTACCTGCCACAATGCCCAGCTCTATTTTTGTAGTAGTTGTCATCATTGGTTAGCAGGCCCAAGCTGGGTTTGAACTCACTAGCCCTGGTGCATGTGGCTGGCACCCTAACTACTGAAGTACGGGAGATGAGCCTCCAACTTACATTTTTAAAGAATGATATGGTTCAAGAAATTTAAAAAATTAAAATCTTAAATTACCTTGTAAATAATCAAAATGCATACTAATATAGCAGTTGTTTTAAGATTTTTTTATTTTTTATTATTCTGGGTCCATAAACAGTTGTATATCTTTATAGGGTAGGAAAAATGACTGTTCCTGAGATGGACATGTTGACATTTACCTCCAGGGCTTTGGCAGGAAACCAACTCCCAGACAAAAGAAAGGGTGCTGGTCAGTGTCAGTGAGGAGGGCCAGGTGAGGGGTGCCTGGCCACATGGAAGGCGAGAGGGTGTTCAGTAACCACAGGAGGGATCACTCCAGGTTTGTGAGAGAGATGGTAACTTGTCTTTGGACTCCCAATTTTCCTTTTATTTTCTTCTCTTTTCTTCCATTTCACATGTCTACCTTCTCTGACTTCTTCTTTATTCTCTTCCTTTTTAAACTCTTTTTTTTTTTCAAGTCCCTCTTCATTGCTTGTATTTATTTTCTCTCCCTCTGCTCTGCTTTTAAAGGGGCTGCTTGTTTCTTACAATTCTCTGTACCTTTTTACTTTTCCTTTAATGTTTTATGCCTCTTCTCCATTTCCCCTACCCTCACTAGGCCCTGTCCCTTTAGAATAGCAGTTCTCAATCTGTGAGTCGCAATCCCTTTGTAACAATGAAAATACGTCGCGACTTTAGAAAGATTGAGAACCACTGCTTTAGAACTTTTTCTGTTGGCTTCAGCTCACTTTCTGCTCTTGTCCCCTCCTCCCTTCCCCATGTAAGCAACATGTGCCACTTAGAGTGTCCAAAGCAACAGTGTTTAGGTTCCTAATATATTTCATATACTTAAGGAGAGCAGGCCTATGGTTTTTGTTGTTGTTATTTTTGAGACAGAGTCTCACTGTGTCTTCTAGGCTACAGTGCAGTGGCATCATCATAGCTCATAGCAACCTCAAACTCCTGAGCTCAAGCAATCCTCCTGCTCAGCCTCCTGAGTAGCTCAAACTACAGTGTCCACCACAATGCTCAGCTAATTTTTCTAATTTGTAGTAGAGGTGGGGTCTCTCACTTGCTCGGGCTGTTCTCAAACTTCTGAATTCAAGGACTTCTCCTGCCTTGGCCCCCTAGAGTGCTGGGATTATAGGTGAGAGCCACCGTGACTGGCCAGGCCTATGTTTACAGCATGTTGCAGACAAAACTTATGATGGCACGTTGAGATGTGGCCATAGAAGTGGCAGCCTGAGGTGAAAGACTATAATTGTAAGTCTTCATCAGAATATAATATAGAAAAAAATTTTTTAAACTATATTTAAAAATAAAAATTATGCTATAAAAGTATTTTATGGAGTCTATTTTAAAATAAGAAATACTAGAATAGTATATTGTAAAGTTTATTTTGAAATAAAAATTATTTATGCCTCAAAGTATATTATAAATTGTATTTTAAATTATTGAATTAGATGTTACACTCTCTGTAATTGTTCTTTCAAATGTATGGAAATATATTATGAATCCCAAACTACAAAATATTACAGATATGTTAGCCCTATATAATTCTTTAGCTAAAGGCTCAAACAAACTTGAGCAGAATTGGTTGTAGTCTTAAAAAATTTTACCCAAATTCCTTAATATTTATGTCAGAAAGCTGGACATCCTTTCCATGGCTGTGGTGGGAACAGGATGAAATGACAGAGGAAAACCTATCAAGGTATGACGTGTTCTCAATAAATGGTTTTCATCTGCCCTTTCACCCTTTGAGTTTGTTAGGAAGTAAGGAGGTACTGTCATATACATATGCAAAATGTTGAAGGCTTCAAACAATTGGACTTGTTTTCTCACTTGTGTATCTAGGGTCACCTCATGTTCTGCAGGGCTTAATTCTCTGTGTATATAGTGAGCTTGACTACGTGTATGGAAAGGGCATTTGTGTTCCCCATTATAGGGTGTCATAGCGCAAATCCCAAAGATATCTTCTATCCATTTGGTAGACACATTATGCCACAATTGCAATGAAAGGAAATGACAGTGTCACTTCACTAGAAAGGAAATTATTTTTAAAAAGTTCTGAGTACCTACCCTCAATGAATCCCCAGCAATTTAAAAAAAAAAAAAGTTCTGAGCGCCTAGGCAGTTTAAAAGCAGAAATAGCTGCAATATGAATGGTGGAGACATAAAGAATATAGGAACAGACTGTAAACAACTGTGCAGGCACCGTGGGAAGGGCCAGAACGAAGTCAAGGAAACATACACGAGAGGAGGACGTGAACAAAAAGGTCACTGGACCAGGAAGAGAATTGAATTGGTGGTGACCATGTGGCCAGAACCCAGAGAAATCCACACTCAAAGTGCCAGGTAAGTCAGTATTAAAAAGGTCATGCTTTTAGCTGGCACAAATTCTGTGTTGTGTCTATCTGCTTGGACGAGGCTGGGAAAACGTTTCTAGAGTCTAGTCTTTAAAACAAGGATTTAGGGTTGGAGCTGCTTCCTTCTTTCCGATAAGGAAATATTTGGGTCTTGGCAGATAACTCCAGAAAACTTAACTCTTTTGGCGCTCCTTCCTGGTCTTCAGAGTTCCCCCTGCTTTGTTGTTTTGTGTCTCTGCCCTCCTCCCGCCTTCCCTTTCTTTCTCTCTCCCTCATAATGTGTCTCTGCCAGGTGGAAGGAATGAGATACTCCTGGAAAGGACATAGCATCTTTTGAAGGAACCTGTGACACCCTCTAAGCCTGGTTCTATCAAGAGTGATTGCAAAGTGAAGGGTATCCTTCAGTGGCCTATGCCAGCCTCACTAAACCCTCAGGACTCTCAAAAGTATAAAATTTTATAAAGCTTTTCACACTTTCTATGAGTTGTGCACTTTAGCTCGTAAGTTGCACATTAAGTGCATGGTAATATTCTCAAAAGAGAAGTAAGCGTTCTGACCGTCAGTCCTCTGCTGTTAACACTCTCGATGGTAGAATTGGCCATCATCTTGCTTCAGCATTCCCACAGAGCTCAAGAGCTGTCAGCAAAGCTCATCACCTCCAAAAAGTGTGACATCAGAAAAGAGTGTTTTAATTAAATGACAAGAAGTATAGATTGTTTTCACATTCTAAACCAGCCTGAGTTCTCAGTGCTTGGAAGAGTTAAAAGATAGTGTAAGCTGTGTCTCTGCTTTGATAAGCGTACACTTGATAGCGTACACTATCAGCTTTGATAAGCGTACGTTTGTATAATTGGCTGTTGGGGCCTCTGTGTATTCTCTCTTGTCAGAAGCAGAACTGGATGACAAAGGGTCAGAACAAGGAGCTGCAACTCATTAGTCCTCAGCATGCTGAGGTCTTAGGTTGGGGGTCAGTGGCCAGTAGGCCAAGTGAGGATGTTGGGATGCTCCTGGGATCCAGGACCAGACCACCAGACTGATAAGGGAGGGTCAGTCGGAGTCAGGCAGAGATGTGCTACCGGTGGTCAGAGCCTGGGGGCAGGGCTGGGGGAGGGCAGAGTCATGCAAGTTAGTGCTTTACCCAGACCCTCCTGGAGTGGGGCTGGCATCCGGCTCGCGCTGGCTCACCAGGTCTTGTTCTTTGGTGCAGGACTGTGTCTGACAGGACCACCAAACTTCGGTACCATGTGGCTTCACCTATAACTTTCTGCTTTCTATAAAGGCCAAGAGTAGGCTAATAGTCACTCTGCCAGGGGGTCTTCTTTACCATACTTTGAGGCCGTATCTGTAGCAAGATGCTATATAGATGGTCTTTAAAAAACTTGTTAAATGATTAGGTGGGATTAGGAAATGGCAGATTTTTTTTATAAGTATAATAACATCAGGAAAATATAAGCACTAATGCAGTTTCTCATTCAACTTTTGGGATTTTCTGTGGCTTTCGGTGGCCAATCTCAAACCCCATTTGAGAGAAGAGGCTAATGAAGACATCTGGTGAGGTGGAGAGAGCAGAGTTATTTCTTGCGATTCCCCTCTGGGTCTCTCCTTACTTTCACCGCATAAATACTTATTTGAGTCCAGGCTCTCGGGTTATATAATCTTTTCTTAAAAGAGCAAGAATAGAAGAGCTCAGATCCAGCTGTCAGTTTGGGAGCCAAGAGACTTTATATGGGGGCAAGAAGGTTTGTGTAAGATTTGGGGCCACAACAGAAGAAGAGCTCAGAACTGTTCTTGAGTCCTGGGGTATCTGAAGTAGTAGAGAACCTCTGTGGGGCAGAATAAGGCAATGAAAATGCTGGCAATTTGAGGGTAGTAAATGTTTTTTCACTAACTTCTGGCACAAAAGAAGCACAGTGTTATCCATGTTAGAGTTTTCCTCTGAACCATCGGACTAGTTCCTATTATTTTGCCATTTTATGGCTATGTGTAATGAGAGATGAGCACGTTCTCCCCAGAACGACTCTGAAAATGTCAAATGCAAAGGTAAGGAAATGAAAGAACTTTCCCAATTCTAGTGCTTCTTCATTAAATCCAGCTGTCCTTCTTCCTTCCCACCAATGAAACCCATGAACACACCAAAACAATTTAATTAGAGCAAAAGCAGAGTACCTCCTCTCCATGGGACAATTCTTGAGTGCCCTTCTTGTCTAGACTATGTTGTTCTCACGTCTAACCACAGAAACCTCTTACTCATAAAACATCAAACTCTCTGTTCTCTGTCCCTTCCTCCCATCCCATCTGCTATGGCCAGAGTAGACCACAAAGCATGGTCATGCTACATCATTCATTTTTCTTTTGGCTTTTTAGCATTTTGGATGTCCCTTACATAATTTCCCTTTTAGTTGCCAGTATTTGAGTTAGCACCTTATTTCCTCTCTCCTGCAGCTCATCTTTTGGTTTGGTCTTGTTTACTGTGCCGGGAGCAGACATCTTCACTCTGTATATCATTTTCATGGACAATGGCTAGGCAACTTTCCTATAGTAACCTAGACCCACTTAAGACCCACTGTAGGGTATTCAACTAATTCTAACTTCTGTGTAAATTAATCGGCCAACACCAAGATTGGTGTAAATTATGAGGCTGTCTGGAGTGCCAAATATTGAATTTGGAAGAGGAGGTAGTTTCTACATTCCCCCAAACTCCCTTTCAGCTTTTCAGCAATTACCTTTTTTCAAGGTGGGCATGCTTTGTCTTTGGACATTAAATTGACAAAATTGACCCAAGGATGGGAACAGGCAGAGGTTTTGGAGTCACTATTCTGTAAATTAATAAAGATCCTTCAGTAGTAATCTAGACATAAAAACATTTGTGTAATGTGGAAAATCACCTTGCACTGGTTCTCATCTTGGCCTTGTTATTGTTTTGCCTTTATTAGTATGTTGTCCTACTACATGTGTTCATTTGTTCCTATTCTTAATTTCCTCTTGTCCACTGTAAATCACCACTAGCTTGCTAATAAATGAATTCAAGGGTGGAAGCTCCCTAAAAGTATATACTTTGTGGCACCTGCTGTAAAGGCAGAATCAATTTTGATATGGAATTATTATTGGTGATAAGATATATGCTTACAATGACTGAAAAATAGGACATTTTAGTAAGGATAGATAAGGTTAGGTGACCTTATTTGTTAACGCAGTTGTTAGTTTGTAAACAGCTATTCTTATCTCATAGCTGTTTCTTAGATAAGATTATAACATTATGGGATTTACTTAATTAGAATGGCTTTTTTTTTTCTGTTCTGAATATCAAGATGACTTTCATGTTCTCCCAAAGCAAATAACACACTATTGCTTAAAATCAAGATGTGCATTAATGTGTACATGAAAGATAATCCCTTGATTGAAAAAAGGGTAATTGGGGTTAGCTTCAGCTAGTACAGAATCATGAAATAGCTTTGATAGATTTAGCATATGGATAAATCCCTTCTCCAAACTTCCCATGATGAACTTCCCAATCTTTCAGTTGGATCCTTTAAAGAATTTGATGCGTAAAGAAAAAAATCTTAACAGGCATAAAATGTTTGTCCATTTCCTCTTGATATGAATAATGAATTCCCTATCCTATTAATAAAGGTTGAACTCATGTATACAGAAGAGATGGGGTTCCAGCTTGGGTTTTGTCCCTTTTCCTTTTGCCTATTTATTTCATGTTGGCTTTAAAGCTAACAAAAACAAATTCATATTGCTTCCTCACTATAGTCATCATCTATCATCTATTCTTATGGCACTGCTCATTAATAAGATTTGTTAAATAATAGGTTCTAATATTTAGTCACTTCACAGATATCATTTTAAAAACTGATTTACTGTCACTCTTACAAATATTATTTATTTTTGGTAAGAGTAATGACAGTTGAAATAATTATCATTTTTTTAAAACCTATTTAGCCTGAAATTAAATATTTCATCTATAAAAAATCAGATCAGGGGTGGCACCTGTGGCTCAGAGGAATAGGGCTCTGGCCCCATTTGCCAGAGGTGGAGGGTTCAAACCCAGCCCCGGCCAAAAACTGCAAAAAAATAAAAAAATAAATAAAAATAAATAAAAAGGCTTCAGATCAGACAGATCATGACTTGGAAATGTAACTATAAGACTCTCAATACAGCATTTTAATCTTAAGACATTTGACTAATACAAAAAATGGGGTAATGTGAATCCAAACTAGCATGAGGGAAGAAGGAGTTTAAAGGAAAGGATGAATCACCAAAAAAAATGTACCAAGGCAAATTGGTGGGAACTAATAATAAGATGGGATATATTTGTAGGGAGAAAAAGGGAGAAGTCAAAGATGACTGAGATTTCAGGAATGAACAATGATAGTAACATAGCCAAAAAAAGATCAAATAGGGCCCTGGTATAAAGGTTGTACAAAGTTTAGTTTGGCATAACAGAGAGGGACATACTTAAACAGAAATATGTAGTAGGAAATAGAAGTGAGACTGTAATGATAAGAGCAGATCAGAGCTAGAACTTTAGATCAGAAAGTCCCTCCAGGCACATGAATTTACTTAGCATTAATTCTTCTCATTATCTCTCCCTTTCCCCCATTTTGTTGGCTTCCCTGTGGTTTGATTGAATGAAACATTTAATTAAAATAAAGGGAAAAGACTAGCTTTAGAGCACTTTGACTAATGGACTGGCTCATTAGTTGACTGGTTGGTCAGTTGGTTTACTGGTCATTCATGGGGCCTTCATAAACCAGAGAATGTGTTGTTTTCAATACACTATTCAATGCAATACGAGTCTGCCTTTGAAGAACTTAAAATCTAGCAGGTTTGGGGTGTTTTGTCTATCTACTGTTGCCTAACAAATATCCCAAAACTTGGCCACTTAAAACAATAACAACTCTTTATTTCCTCATGATTCTGTAATTTGGGCAGGGCTCCATAGGGAAGCCTGTCTCTATTTATGAAACCTCAGGTGAGGGTGGAATATTAAAGATGACTTTTTCACTCACAACCCTCTCAGCCTCTGCTGAGATGGCTGGAGAAGAACATGATACTTGAGCTGAATTTCGAAGGCTAAATACAGAGAAAACGTGGAGGGAGGAGAGAAAACATAAGAAAAAGACGTGTCATCTGGAAGGCTGAGAAACAGGATACAATGGATGCCTGCAGGGATCTGGAAGTAGGTTGATGGCATAAAAGGACTTGGGGGAGGGAGGGCAGAAATTGAAATGTGATTAATTGGAGAGACCAAGTCTAGAGGAGCAAGCAGGGGCCAGATCACAGGGGGTCATGTTTGTTGAGCCAACAAGAACTGAAAGCTCTTTTTCTCTCTCCATTGATGATGCCAACAATTCAGGATGTGAGGAAGAGGAGTTTTCAGGAAGTCAGAAGGAGCAGGCTTAAGAAGTTAGGACGAAAATCAGGAGAGAGAGTTACTGCATGAATTACAGGAGAAAAGAGTTTTAAGAAGGACAACCTGATCAACAGGGGTCAAGTGCTCTCTCTAGTGAGGTAAAGGAAGACAAGGAATGAGATACATCCACTAGATTTGGCAGAGAAGTGGTAGCTGGTGGCCATGGTCAGACCAGTTTTAGTAGAAGCAGAAACCAGACTGTAATGGATTGGGCACTTAGTAGTAATTAAGAAAATGGAAGGGAGGAAAAACAAACAGTAGTTAAATGAAGTTGGAGATTTTGTCATGTGGGCTAATCTTACTGGAGTTAAGTGATATCTCAAAGTAGTTTTGATTTGCGTTTCTCTGATCATTAAGGATGGTGAACGTTTTTTCGTATGTCTGTAGGCCGTGCGCCTATCTTCTTCAGAGAAATTTCTCTTCAAGTTTGCCCATCCTGAGATGGGATCACTTGTTCTTTTCGTACTAATACGTTTGAGGTTTGAACTGGCCACTCTCAGTGTATGGACCGGTGTTCTAGTCACTGAGCCACAGGCGCCACCTACAATTTGGAATGTTTACCTCAAACTGGTTAACATATCATTCACCTCAGTTATTTAATTGTTGTGTTTAGACATTTATACTCTACTATTCATATATTTGACAAGTATGTTTGCAATATGCACAATGGGTCTGATACATATATATGACACAGCCATCTTTTTTTTTTTTTTTTGGAGACAGAGTCTCTCTATGTCACCCTCAATACAGCTCACAGCAACCTCAAACTATTGGGCTTAAGTGATTCTCTTGCCTCAGCCTCCTAGGTAGCTGGGACTATAGGTGCCTGGCTATTATTTTTGTTGTAGTTATCATTATTGTTTAGCAGGCCCGGGCTGAGTTTGAACCGACCAGCCTCCAGCCTCGGTGTATGTAGCGGATGCCTTAACCACCGAGCTACAAGCACCGAGCCAACTTATGCACTGAATTATGTGTCTGCATTGCCTTTTGCATATGATTTCGATGTATCTTTTTTTATGATTGAAAATACTTCTAGAGTAAAGCTATCTAGATTAGACTTTTTTGTTTTGTTTTTTGACTCTTTGAAACAGTGTTTCCTTTTGTGGTTGCAAAAGCAGCATCACCTGGGAACTTGTTAGGAATACAACTTCAGAGCTCAACCTTGGGCCTCCTGAATCAGAAACTCCGGGTGAGACTGAGTAGTCCAGGTGTTAACAAGCCCTCGGGGTGATTCTGAGCCATCTGAGATCTGAGAACGACTGGCCTAAAACACACTGTTTGCACAATGAGCTGCATACAGTGGTTGTTCACTAACTATAACATAATGGACTGTCTCACTTCAGTCCAGGAGCATGGAAAACTCACAAATGCGGCACAGTTATATTTTCTTCACATACATGGTGATCACTTACAAATAACAACATGAACGGAGAGAAGCACACAATTCTCCTTGTACCTGGTACGGTTTGTGCAGGGCATCTTGGTTAAGCTGATTTCTAGTGTTGTCAGCATAGATACTTCTGATTACTTTGGTACTGTTCATCATGAGGTAGAGCAAAGGGGCTTCACAACCGATGGCACTTGTCCAGATAAGTGATCGATTCTTTAATTGTTGAGTAAAGTAAGAATAGCACAAGTATTTTAATTTGACACGTGTAAGTGCACAGCCATTCGACAAATCTTTTTATGTAATGCTATCTTTTACATAAGGACCATCTTTTAGTGATAGTCTCCTGCATAGGGTTGTAGTTTTTCTTGCCTAAAACAATTCTATAATTTACCTATTTCTGTGATCTTTAAAGTAGATTTACTGCTACATGTAAAGAAACACGTTTCAATAGAGAATTTTTCTGAATTTGCATAACAGTTTCCTTCAACTGTCGCACATTTTACTCACAAATAATTCAAAAATACTTTGGGTTGTTTTTGTTTGGGTAATTTGCTTTTATTTTGCCTATTAAGGGGTATAATCTTAGTTTTTAGTTAAAAGAAAAAGAAACAAAAATAAGAACCCTCTATTTTACATGTCAATGTTAATGATACATATAACTCATAATTACATTATATAATTTAAGAACAACAGCAATAAAAATTATCAGTTAAATTAGATAATTATAAAAAACAATAATTGCAATTTTAATATCGGATTGAGAACAATCAGGAGTCGCTCTTGGTGAGCCTGCAGCCTGGTCCCGGAGAGCTGAGGAACAGGAGCTGGTACAGTACAGGAGCTTCCTTAGCTTCAGCGTTTGGTGTGTGAAAGGTTTTAGTTGTCAGACTTCAGACCAAAAAAAGACAGCCTCATTTTCTTTGGGGAGTGGTTTAAGGGCAGGGGTGATAGGTGACCCTCTTCTGCTTATCCTATGGGTTCTTGGGCTAGGTTCTGTGACGCAGCTTTATTTCCTGAGACAATGGTAAATTTTGGGGGGCCAGAAATGCTTTTCAGCATTTTATGCATGGATGATTTTAATCTTTAGAAAGAATTTTCTAACTTCAGGGGAAGTTGGTTATGAGGATGAACTGCCTTTATTCGTGTTTGTTTTTTGGTTGTGTGTAAATTGAACATCTGTTTCTCATTAGGTGCGCAGTACTCACAGAAGCGAAGCCTGATTTTTTTGTTTAATCTTACGTAATACTTTAACCCTACCTGGGGCTCAGTTTATGCTATTGTGATTAGGGAGTGTTTGAGGTGGGATATATTTCTGACTCAGATATGATTTTAAACTCTAAAATGCTACATCATTTCAGGTCATATTTCATCTTAAATAATAGTGAACTCCATTGTTATAAACCATCCTCAATTTGTTACATCCATGTTCTTAATTCTGCCTTCAATTTTATGAGTATTTCTCTAGCCTGGTTAAGTTCACCTTACAAGACAGTAAGAAATATTGCAAATTTTCATGCTAAAGCAGACAGATATTCATTACATTATGACTACATATTACACAGACATTAAAAATCACACTTCTATTGTTGAGAGTTATTTTCTTTAGCTGTTTCTGGTGGTAGATGCAGGGCTGTGGATGTCTGTCATGGGCTGTATTATAAGTTTCTTAATTTGGCATAGAAATTTTGTAATTAAAGAAAAAATAAAAATTAAAACTATTTTTTAAAAAAGAAAGAAATATTGCAAGATAAACTTTAAAATCCTGTAAGTCACAGTCACTAAATATTGATGCAACACATTTTTATAACTTGTCCTAATGTTTCTTATATTGAATTGTATTAAGGTACGCAGGTGTTACCTGCAATGAAGGAGAATGGCAGGGCCAATGCATTGCACTTTTTTTATATTATGTTATTCAGAACAAAGCAATAGCTTCGTTTCAGAGATGAGCAAAAAGTGTCTGAAATTAGTAGTAAACAATGATAACAGGAAAACAACTGATTCGCTGGAAGGATAGGAATAAAAAAGTGCCTAAATTGTTGGGCAAATCTGACTTTTACTGATTACAGGTGATATGTGGGTTACCCCAAAGAAATCTGTGACATTGGTAATTTGCTAAAGCAAGGAACATACTTCATTATGTAGACATATACGCTCCAGTTAGAAATAGTTTAGATTTAGAAAATAAAATGCCATCAAGGCTGTGATCTTTCTGATAATCAATGTCAGTGCATTTTGAGAAGTGCTACTTTGATTGAATGATTTTGGAGATCATTTTAGAAAATATCTGGGCACAGGAGACAGAATTGACTAGAATGCCATTGACCATGTAACACCTGTGTAAATTTGGAAAATTACTTAACAGTGTGCTGTTTCCTGTTTCCACAGCTTCTTCTGACTATAATCTAAATGAACTAGAATGTCCTCACAAATTTATAAAAGTAGTATTATTCCCTCCCTTTTAGTTCCTTCTTGATGTGTGAAAGGGGGCACTCAACCGGCAGAAACTTTACAGACCACCAAGGCTTGTACGAAAGGTCTTTATTGGTGAGGGATGTTGCAGAGCAGCACCACAGGAGAGAAGAGAAAAAAAGAGAAAGTGAAAGTAAAATCGTGCCCTTATATTGGGTGGGTTTGGGGCGGTGATGGGACGGTGGCATAACCAATAAGGTGTTACTGCTCTGGGCTAAGAACCGTAGGGGGCGGGCCATAAGTTTGAGCTTTTCAGTGTATAATCGGTTTATACAAAGTTGTGCAATTATCTAACAATGTGCATTTTATCTATCTCTGTTTCAAAGTCAGAAACAACAAGGGGCTGAACTAACAGAGGTTGATCTGTGGAATTAAGCCATCTGCGTTTTTAATTGCTACTTCTTCACGTTAGGCTTCCATTCCATCACCACAAACTGGGAGACAGAGATTCTGTTTCCAAAAGAAGGTCCCAGGTCCTTGAGAAGGACACTCCCAAGATATAGACTATTTACATCTCAAAGAGGGTAAGAAAGAATTCACAGTTGCAAGCTTTTAAGCGCTGTGAGAACTGGGAGGAAGGGAACCTGGAGTCAGGATGATAGCTGGTGTGGTTTAGTCAAGCTGAGTGGAATGTTCAGGCCTTCTTGGTGGCAGTGGATATTTGCTTTTCAGGACCACTCTCTCTTTAGCAAAACTTTCAAATCTGTTGCTTATGACGTTTTTCACTGAACTAATTCTGACTCACTATGAGGCCGAAATTTTTCCCAGAGAGGAACTGCCGTTGCTTTCTGGGGAAAGTTCATATCCAATATTTTGACAAATACAATGTCATCCTAAAAACTCTAAAAATAGACTATTTTTGTACCATTCTGTCGACAATTTCCAATACCATCCTGTCAAAGCATTTCTCACTGGATCATTCCCAGCCTGCCCCCAGCATTACGGCATGATCATTGTTAAATCAGGATTTGTCACCATTTCAAGTTCAGTCACTTAAGGGTTTAAGCTCATTCCAATAACTACACACTCCCCTTCTATTCTTTGACCCATTTCAGAATTATTTTTATAACAAAGAAGCATAAAATAAAGTAACTTCTTTTTTTTTCTTTTTTTTTTTTTTTTTACGGAGTTTCAACTCTGTTGGCCCAGCTACAGTGCTACGACCTCAGTCTAGCTCACAACAACCTCAGACTCCTGGGTTCAAGCGAGCCTCCCCTGTACCCTTTCAGGTAGCTGTGATCACAGACACTCACCATAACACCCAGCTACATTTTCCATTTTTTGCAGAAATGGGGTCTTGCTCTTGCTCAGACTGGTTTCAAACTCCTGAGTTCAAATGATCCTCTGCCTCCGACTCCCAAAGTATAAAATGGAAAAACTTAAAAAAAAAAATGTTATTATACTTTCCTAGATAATATCTTACAGTTAAAGAGATTATCACCAGTGCAGGAATGCTGGAAATAACTCCTCTATATGGTGAAGCTTGCGTGTTACCAAAGAAATGAGAAATGGAGGAAAACGTGTGTTTCCTTTGCACCAACTCAAAATCCTGTTACAAAAGAAAAACTGATCTGATTCTGATGTAGGTTTTAAACTAACAATAGAAAACAAAATTCTGTAAGCACAGAGGGGTATTTCAAAGTGATGCAGACAAACCTTTAAATATCCTGAATTTATACTAAATAAAGTGAATTAGCAACTAAATACAGAGAACAAGTGTAACCACATATTCTTCTCAGATAACCATCAAAGTATCTAGATACATGCAGAAAAGGCACAGATGTTCACCCTTAAAAAACCTGTAATTAAGACACATTTCTGGTTTGCAGATGCAGCCGTTTCTAAAGACTACTAAGTACACTTGTAAACACACCAATCCGAAGTCTTTTTGAACTTTCTTGGTTTTATTTTAACAAGAAAAACAAAACAAACATCCTTGTCATGTCATTGTTTGGAAGTTTAATTACTATTAATGTTTGCCTTCTAGCCATGTACATTTTGCACTTAAATTCAGAATATTTCATATTTTCCAGACACTATTTTTGAAATTTATCAGGAAGATTCACTCAGACATAAGACTAAACTTAGAGGTATCACTGGTTTTAGCAAAACCAATATAAATCAATATTCAAACACTAGAGGAATTAACAAACATTGGATGAAAGAGGGAGATTATCTTAAAATTTTGCATTAATAATATATTCAGTACTTTGATACATACTGATTTAAAATTATCTTGAAAATACTACTAAGTAATTCTGGCTGTATCCCTTAATGAAAGGTCATAATCCTGTTTACTTTCAAATTAATTTTTACATTGAAATTTAGACTCACTGAGTAGTGTTAAAGACATGTAGAAAATACTTCTTATCTAATCTAGAAAAGCTAAATTTGATTGCTATACCTTAAGTAACAGTCCATTTTTTTTTTCTTTTTAAACTAAATCTTATATACTTTACTTAATTGGCTTCAAATATTAGATGTGCTATTTCAATTTCTTAATCTATGTTTTAATTTAAATGTCCAATTTATGCTTCAAAAGTATATTTACATCTTGACTTCTGGATTAAACAATAACAAGTGTTGAATTTCAAGTTAATTTTTAAAGTTGTTATGAAAGTTGTGCACAAATAGATTTCATTTTTTTTTATGTTATATACTGAACGTGTCTTTTTCACTCTTTCTAGCCTTCCAGAGTTCCAAGAGTTAATCATTCTAAGATAAATTTTATTGTATCCTCTTCAAAAATATTTGAGAAGTGCCTTCTAGTAACCAAAATATAGTCCGAACATGTGAGCAATGCAGCGCTCTTGTAAATGGCCACTTGTTTGACTTTCCAGGATAACTGCCATCTCCCTCCCTTCCAAGATGCAGGACCATATCATACCAAGCAGTGAGCCATGATTGCCATTTTATTTCTTTCAACAGAGGCATGTGAAGATTTTATTTTTTTCCCACTGACTACCTTTGAACCCCAAGTTTTCAGTTTTGATATCATAAGGCAATTAATCAATCAGACATGTTTATTTAAAGAAATGCTTCCTGAGAGTAGCTCTTGAGTTCTTAAGATTCAGCTTCTAGATACAGTTTCAGGAAAATATTTGTAATTGAACATCATGGTTGACAAGGAAATTCATGTTGATGTTAAAATAGTTGTTTGTTAACTTTTATATGTAATAGCTTCTATTTTAAACTTCTATAGATAACAATTTTGTTTCACTTACCACTGTAAGCATGTTATTTATCCACATGTAACTTTTCTTAATGCCTCACTCTATTGGTCATTTTTAAAAATAAATTGAAAGTTAATTACATGCGCATTAGGAAAAAGAAGTTTGAAGGTGAAATGTAATACAAAATGAATGAATAATAATATTCCTACCTAATATTAGGAATAATAATACCTACATAATATTTGTTTTTAATATTGGTTTGGTTTTTACAGACATATGAATGACATTTAAAAACAAGTTGCAGAAATAAATAAGTGAAATAAATTTTTAAAGTAATACTATCACCAAAATTGTGAAAATAAATTGTTTCAGATTTTGTGCTATATCAAAAATAGCAAACAAAATTATGGCTAGTGTCGAATTTCTAAATATAACTCCAGTTGAAGAGAATTGCTGGGATTTACTGGGCATGTAATAGTTAAGGTAAATTATATTAATAAATGGTTGTGGGTTGTTCTGTTTCTACCAAATACTGCAAAATAACTCAGGTAAAGCAGACTAATTTAATATAATTCCACATACCATGCAAGTACATTAAATCATGAGAAAATCAATCATGTATTGATCTCTTGCTATTTTTATCAGCTAATACTTGCAGTATGCTTACTATATGATTCAGAGTTCTGTGCATATTTATCCCAAGAACTATGAAAGTTTCTGTGAGAAATTATTAAAGGTTTAGCACTTTTACCTCCCTCTAGGAATATGCAATTTAATGGAATAAATAATGTGATTATATATGAACATTTTAAAAATTGCTAATATTAAAACTCTCGTAGTTCATGACTAATTTTACAAACAAATAAGCGTCCATTAGAAGGTTTAAAAAGAAAGAAATCAATTTTGGTTGATGTTTTTCAAAGGAGAGATGAAGTCTGGCTTAGGGTAAATTGAAAGATTCTCACTGAACAGAAAAATAACTGATTCTTGAGAAAAGATTACTTTCGTCAATAAATTTAAATAAACAAGCAAAAAACATTTATGCACATAATCTATTGCTGTTAGATAATGAATAAGTATAATCAAAGAATGATGATAATTAGGAGATAAACTTTCTAATTATGCAAAGGTCAATGCTTTGATAAAAGAGCATTTTAAGGGGCGGCTCCTGTGGCTCAGCGAGTAGGGCACCAGCCCCATATACCGAAGGTGGCGGGTTCAAGCCCGGCCTCGGCCGAACTGCAAAAAAAAAACAAAAAAATAGCCGGGCGCTGTGGCGGGCACCTGTAGTCCCAGCTACTACGGAGGCTGAGGCAAGAGAATCGCTTAAGCCCAAGAGCTGGAGGTTGCTGTGAGCAGTGTGACGCCACGGCACTCTACCCAGGGCAATAAAGTGAGACTCTGTCTCTACAAAAAAAAAAAAAAAAAAAAGAGCATTTTAAGTAGGAAAACATTTTGTTTTTTTAACATGGACTACTGACATTGTGGTGCTATAAATAATCTAGACTAATCTGAAGCTCAATAAAAATAATAATAGATTTTCTTTGCCATGTGTTTTCCCTTATTTTGATTTTGCCAATCATATTATTAATTTAACTTGATAGAAAGTTTTTCTATATTTACATTTTAAAACATTCAAAATGAATCACAAAGTAATACTTTTCAGGTTTAAAATTTTAAACTCATCTCCCATTATTCCTATATGATTATATGATTCCTATATCCTAAATGTATTAATTTTTTTTACATTAATAATTATTGTTAAATCATTATTTAATATGGAATATTAAATATTCATATTCCAATATTCAATAGGAATATTCTAGCATCTTAATATTCATCACACAATGTGTCAGGCACTGGGAATTCAAAGATGAACCAAATTTGTTACTGCAAAGGGAAACATTTCATTCTTTTCTAGATATCTAATTGAAATGGACGACAAGTTGTTTGTACTTGCATCTATACACCTACAAATTATTTCTTGATAACTTTTCTTTATTTGTTGACTTAACAAGTCCATTTCTTTTCAGCTATCTTCAGAAAGTGCAAGAAAGACAGGATAAATATACAGAAATGACTGTCTTTTAATACAGTAGTCATTCATCTAAAGAAATAGAAGTAATACGTTATCTGAAGGTAATCTGTGTCTAGTACTATTTCTGTCTGTAGTCTTCCAACGTTTAGGTAAATTGGAAGTTTCATTTTTCACAGCTGCTCAGCTACTCCTGATTTGAGGTAGCTAGTGACAATGTGCCAGTTAAAACACCAGGTATACATGTGGACAAGTGTCTAAAGTAGAGAACCAACTGTGTCAAACAAAGGAGGATGGCTCAGAGGTAACTGTCAGAAGACCATGTTCTCCAGAGTTGGATAAATAACCAGATTTATTGATCCAAGGGCTGGAGGGAGGAAGAGGTCCTAACATTTCAATTCTGATTAACTTGAACTATATCACTTGGACTACAAGGGCCATTAGGTGACATTTCTCCAAGAGGGAACCTTGTCGTTTTGGTCCATGCCCGCTCTAGGGGTTTCAACTTCTCATGTGGTGAGCCAGAAATTAGTGTGTAGAAATGCTACTGAGCAGGTGTTAGGAGCTATATTTTAAACACAACTGCATACGTATAAAAGAAATATCAATTTCATTTGTGCTATTTCTTTCATGACATGGGAAAGGGCAATGTTTCAAATGGCAGTCCTGATGAAAAGCATCTGTCTCTGAGTAGACACCCATCCTTTCTGAAATACAGTGCTACAGCATTAAGGGAATGGACGGGTTGGGACAAATATCACCAGAGCCTTTCCCTGGTTTTGAATTTGTTGATATCAAAGCTTCTTTTTGACCTGAGTCCACCATTTCCATTGGCAGTTACAGAATTAATTTCTCTTCTGTTTTTAACATAATCTGTGAGTCTACTCTGCAGAAAATGTAAAAAAAAAAAAATTCAGTCTATACCTCACATATTTGAAAGATGTAGAACTATCTATTTTTTCTGTCTGAAGTTTCCTTTTGTAGACGTCATTTTTTCCCTCTTCATTAATCTACTGTGGGATTTTTCACTCTCTATTTTATTTCATTTTCTGTGTATACTGATAATGTATTTCTGGCTTTTAGAGAATTAGATAATTTTTTTTAAATTCATAACTGTGTACATTGATGCATTTATGGGGTTCAGTGTACTGATTTGATATACAATGTGAAATGCTTACGTTGAACTAAGTAACACATCCATCACAATTATAACATTTTTTAAATGTTGGTAGTGGGTCCAATATTGTACCAAGTCCCAGGGGTGTTCGCACAGCCATGTGCACAGTGAAGGCGTTATGCACAATTAGAATATGTCCATACATACAAATAGAGTCGGTCGTATGTAAGTACATTTTCTCATAGGAAATTCAGTAAAAGTTGATCTCTGGCATCTGGCTTTTACATATTTTGCTACAGAATTTTTATGGAGTTGATCTTACATCTATGTAATAAGCAAAAAAGACTAATTTGGAAGAATCTTCCACCTTATTTTCCCACAAATTTTGAGTGTATGCCTTTTGTGGTAAACACCCTGAAAGTATTAATATCAAACTTGGAGTTTATAAATTTAATTATTAGTATTACATGATTTATCTTTTCATTTCCATCAATGCTGATATATATAATTCTCCAGTAGTATCTACCTGATGCTTAAGTTTAGGTTAAGGTAAAGACAGTCTATATCTTGATCCTTTTCTTTTTTGCCAAAGGACTTAAAAGTTATGAAAAATTATATTGCATTTTTAATTTTATTGATGAGAAAACATGAAAGATATTCTAAAATTTTGAAAAATAAAATAAATCTAAAAGGTGTCTGGATTTTTTAGTCATTCTAAGAATCACAAAAAAGAAAGATCTTTACCCAGGAGTCTTCCATAAACAGAGGGATGTGTAGCTAGAGGAATCGTGAGTCTTGTGAAAGAAATCGCTCCAAGTTGCTCACACAGGCTGCAATTGGGACTTAGTATGGGGATGACTTTACTACACCTTGTGTCACAGCTGTTTGGTCTTGATCAGTTTCCAAGATTATACTCACATATATTGGAGAGAAAGGTACTTTAACCATAATTGTATGCATATAAAAAGAAGGAAATTAGTTTATTTGTGTTACTTTCATGTATGCGATGTAAGGGTCAGTGCTCCAAAAGAAGTCATGATAAAATCCATCACTGAGGGGCACCTGTTTGTTGATATGTAGCACTATACTATTAAAGGAAGAGTTGAGGGAGAGACAGAGAGACGGAGAGAGACAAAGAGAAACAGACACAAGAAAGAAAGGAGAGAAGAGAAATATGCTGACCCGTATCATTCTGCTCTGGGAACATCTAAAACAGTAATCCCTTTATCACAGGAAAAATACATCCAGAGGACACCCCCAGAAATAGATGCTTTTCACAATACACAGAGGCTTTCGACATCACACATTTTCGACTTTCCCTTCCTGAGACCCACTCACATCCGTGCAAGAGATCTTCCCACAGTGATGACTTTAAGAATAGATGTTTGATGAAAGAGCCCCCAAATTGGCTAATGGTTAGGCTGGATAATCTTGAAGTGTAGCTGCCACACAGAGACTACTATCTAAAACATAAAAAAGAGTAGACAAAAAGATATATTTCCATTCTGTGCGCAAATCATTGGAAAATGACTTGCTCTGATTTGGTACTCTGAGCTTAATCTTTAAAAAGGAACCTATGTTAATGGTAAAACATAAGAATACTTTATCCATTTGAAAATTTTATTGATCAATTTTATTGAAAACTAACAGGAAATTGATACTGTGTTTACAGTGTATTCTAATGACATTCAGTGTTCTGGAAATCCCAATAGGAATCACTATTGTTCTCACACAAAATGATGTCAGAATAAGAAGGTAAATCCAAAATCTTGACCAAGGATTTAAGATAAAACTTTCCTTAATTTAATCAAAATTATATCAATTTTAAAATGTAACAATGCAAAACTTATAGATTGTTTTCTGTAAATTTAAAAGTATTAATCATAGAATAAGGCAAGACATAGTATTACATTAACCAATTAAGTAAAGATTTTTGGATTCCCACTGAAACATTAATCAATGCAGTGGTTAGCACTGTACATAAACCTACATTTTTAATAAGCTTATTCTAAACATATATCTTTTAGACTGTAATACTTTCAAAAAAGATATATGTTTTAAATGTAATATTAAAAGCTCAAATTTAATTTTAAATATATGTCCTTGTGCTCAATAGGTATATAGCTTGAATTTATGTATTAGATTTTTTTTCCTTCTTTATTGAACATAGCAACATCCTAAAATATATGCTTTACAATTATTTCAGAAACTGAATTTGAAAATCTTCTCTTTAATTTCTGATACTGGAGATATCAAATAAATGACACTTTAAAATAAAAAGAAAATGCTGTTCAATCAAAGAAAAACTAATGACATCAAAGACTAATTGTATTTATTGCTAACAAATTAAATCACAAGTTCACCTCTCACTAGCTCCATGTGAATACAATCTCTGTAGTGTTCTGGATACATTCGTATTCAAATTCATCAATTTGAATTAACAATTATTTATCCACATTACATCCAGATAGCATACATACACAAATAATTTAGAGCAGTGCATTTTAACTCATTTAATTAGAATTATGCTAGGAATTATACTTATTTTACTGCCAACAGACAAAATGTGAACTGAGTGGAGGAGGAAAGGGGTATAATTATGAGATCAGCGTGGTGCGGCTCTTCCTGGTGGATGAGTAACATCATTGAAGGTCTATAGATTCAGGCTCTTTATTAGATGCCAGTGGTGCTTTTGTCTATAGTCAATGCCCCATTGACTTAATAGAAACTCACTAGGGTCACGCTGTTATGCAGATTACCTCATCATCTATCCAACACTGGGCTATAGGAAAGCACTTGAGAAAACACAGTGGTCGCCCCACTTCATTTGCTCTCAGTGACCCATTGTTCTCAATGGTTTTCCATAAAAATTAGCTTAGCTGGGAGAAGCAAAGGTTTAAGAGATTATTAGCTACTCACAAAAATACCTTATCTAGTGCCAGGTAATTGCTTGAGATTCCCTTATTGTGAGTTGGTCCTCCAACTTAAAATATATATATATTGATGTAATAAAAAGGTAGTGATGAGGATAAGAAGAACCTCCATTTACTGTTTATTTTCATTCACCTTGAAATTCACCACTGCTTTAATATAATCAATCACTGAGACTCTAAAGCATGGATTATGTCAATTTTCAATGATTTTCGGAGAATCTAATATTACTTTCCATTTTTAAGGTACAATTGACTCAAGCCACATACATTACTTATAGATAAAAAAAATTGAATATCAGCATAAAAGGAAAGCAACTTTCAAATATTGTTGAACAAAGATTATAAATAGCTGTTTAAACTATTTAATGTCTCTTTAAATTAACATTCATAAGCACATAAGAAAGAAAACCTCTGAGTTTTAAATTTAATTTAAAAGTCAAGTTGTTTTAGTAGAAAATAGGCATATTGTGCACAGAACCTCCTTCGAGAATCACAGTTAAGAATTAATAAACATCCTCCCCAATTTTGCTTCTGGGGTGAGTTTCATTTTGCATATGCTGACCTTGGTTTAGGACATAGAAAGTTTGTTGTTAAACTTACGACCTGCCATCAAGGCAGACATCAATTTTTGAACACAACTCCTCTCTGTCCATTTCTCATTTCAGCAGCATGGGTTTTTAGCTAACATGCTAGTATCTGGGGCATCAAAGGAGAAGCTATCTTAGTTCTCACACAGATGAGGCTGTGCAGTAGATCTGTTTCTAAGGATTTTGTGTGATACTTCCCAACATTTCTTAACAACTGCCGACACCCCGCCCCCACAGACTATGCACCTTTTCCTTGAGATGCCAAGTACCTTTGCCTAGAGCGAACCAAACAAATCTCAACTTTGTTTTTCCATCACAGCTAAAGATATTTCAAAGATGTATTAACAGTAACCATCGTCCTAACTCATATTCATCTGTTAGGTATTAAAAGTATCCATATTTATACTGTGAACACTTGTTTTGGCATACTGGTTTTATGAGCTCAGCGGTAATAAAGAGATTCTGAAAACGGAGCAGCCAAACAAAGCCAGAATCAATACATTGAATGATTAAGCTTAGAAATAATTTCTAAAGATGGTCTTTTGTTTCCTTTTAATTCATGTCTTCCTGGTCTGACACCTTCAATTGAAGGCACAGAGGAAATAGTTTTGCTTTGTCCTTTCCATAGTAGATTTGCCACTATGTTGCTAGACAGTCTCAATGTTTCTCCTCGAATGTAATTCATCTTCATTGTTTCTGTGCGACAGGATGGAACCTGCTTACAAATTTTACAGCTAGCAATACTTTTTATTGTTGTTCTGAAAGGGCTCCTGAGGGCTTTCTACTTTATTTTTAGGAACATTTTCTGAATTTTTTTTTCCCTTTATGCTATACTTTTCACTATTATGAGTGATGACCCTAGAATACCGGGGAGGAAAAAACAACCGACACCCACCAAACTCAGTAACTGTCCTAAGTTTTAATGCAATCTTCCAATACATTGATTTATTGCAGGTGTGACATTTTAACTATGTTCTAGCTAATGAAGAATGCAACAGCCCTTGTGGAATGCTGACATCACTTCAAACCAGGAAACCTTCAAGATGCCTCAAATGCCTTTGAAATGAAAAAGAAAAAAACAAACATACTCTAAGGAATGCAATGTTTTTCCCTTTGCTTTCAGGTATTGCATTAAAGTGTTAGGCAGCGAAAATGGAGACAATTTTAGAATGAAACTATGCAATGATATCACTCAATGGCAACTGTACTTTTGAATGTTCTATTTTACTTTTGTGATTTTCCTTAGACTTAATTATAATTGAAAGTAGCCCCCAAAGAAGACAATAGAGTACAAAATCACCATTAATATTTTTCCTCTGCTTGAAATTTGCAACTATTTTTATATTACTTCCGAGGAAAACAATACTGTTTACTAGACAACAGTGATGAGGGAAACTGTGGGAAAAAACAGTCAGTGGCATTTTAAATGAACATGAAGGTAACATCTTGTTAATATTTTTAGAGACTTCTAAAATACATCACCTTGGAAGAAGTCATTTATCCACAGTACAGAAAACAGTACAGGCAAACAAACACACTGCAACTAGTACTTTAATGGTTAGATTGAAGATGGATTTACAAAATACACTAATTTTTAAAAGAGATTTGCTTTCATTCTCTTGCGTAATCAATTTTGCATTACAGTTGATACCTGCAGTTTTACAATAGTTTATAAAAATAGATTCAGTCCTAATAAATATTTGTAAAAAATACATATCCTGGAGAACATTTTTTAATGTATTTATTAGTTTCTAAAAATGATACTTTATTCTCCAGTATAGAAACATGAATTTAGCCATTTCAAGATCATTTTTAGATTTATGAAGGGTCTTTTCTATTCTTCATGCTGTAAAGTGTTTGCATATATGCCTCAATATAATAAGAATTTTTCCTTATTTTCATGTATCTACAGTTGTATAAAACTTATTAAATTAGCTTTCACATTTAAGTAGTTTATTTTTAGAGAAAGAGTAATAAAAATTCAGTAAATAATTAAAGTAGTACCAAAGGTACCATACTGAAATAAAAATGATTATGTTTTTAACATTTGATAAAACTGATATTTTCTTCTCTTAATTAGTAGTTTTGTTGAAATTAAAATTATTAATAATTGACTACCTATTGAATCAAAGAACAGATAAAATTATGTAAAAGTATTATTCTATAATTATAAACCTACACTAAATTTTCGTAAGCAATTTAATTATATTACTTGCATTGTATCAAATTTTAATTTTAATTAGAATTACAATTCATGTTGCATTGCTCAGAGTATATTGCCGATTAACATTTTATGCTAGTTATAGAAACAATATATTTATTCCATTTACTATGACAATAAACTTAAAAATCTGTGCACTTTCTACAATAATGAAGTTACTAAGGGATACTGAGAAAATTCCCTAAATACTATATGACATAGATTATATTTGAAGGATGTTTGTGCCTTTGCCTGAATAAAGCCTTGTGCTCCACACAGAAGTTGCTTATATCTATCTCTATATTTTTTCTTGTACAGGAATTATTGTGAGAGCATGCAGATGGGTCTTAAAGCACATCCTAGGTGCTCTAATAAACATTGACCATGAGATAACTGCTATTCTTCATGGTCTTATGGTATAAGAAATAGACATCTGTGGGGAATTAATCATTTGAAGTTGAATCTTTGTATTCAACTTAGCAACTAGGAATTTTAATACATGTGGTTAAATATTAATATGTATCGTATTTATGATCTACTTTCTTTAGGAAGAGTTTTGAGCTGACTATAAAGGATTAGAAATCCCACTGGTTTGAATGACTAAAGCAATTGATAGGTAGTTTCATTCAAAGTGGTACCTGTGGTTAAGTAGTAGATATGGTTCTCCCTACCTTCACAGCGAAAATAGGCAGTTTTCCTAACAACTGACATTTTAAGGTTTTTCTCCCTCTTAATGTCCAGAATAAATTCTCTGGTTCAGAAAATTTGATTTCGCTTATCTCCTTATTCAAACCTTTTACGTTTCTGTTTGTGTGCTGCAGTTTTGGCCACTGATAAAAATACGATCTCCACTTCTCTTTTACCTGCTAGAATCCTGTCTAATCCCCAAGGTCCCTCTTGATGGAAACTTCTTTATTATAGGAGAGGACTTTCAAATTTATTTCTATCTCTTAATTCCTCTAAAATCTTGACAATATGTTGCCTAGTCACACCTTGTGTTTCTCTTCTATCTTCTGAGAAGCTGAAAGTTTTGTAGGACCAGGGACTATAACTTACTCAACTTTCTTTCTTTTTTCTTTTTTTTTTGTTCCTACACATTGAATGGAGGAATAGAAAGTTCGTCATAAGGGTTCATTCCCAGGCTTACTTCCCACATCTACAATGTACTAACTCTGTGACCTTGAGCAAATTACCCAACAGCTGTGTGTCCGAATCCAGGGGTGTAAATTGTACATAATGGAAGTAATATCTTCATAGGAATGTTGTGATAATTAAATAAACCAATTAATTCATGCAAAGAGCTTTATCTCACCTAGCAGCCCAATAGCATACATTTGTTCAATATGTAAATAATTTGGCTCCTATCACTACAAGTTTTCTTCTTGCTTTTAAGAAATAGGCATTAATTTATACAAACTGGACCTAATATAACTGTGACGGTCCCAAGGTATAATCTTTATTTTGCACTTTGTCTCATTTGCCTTTTGTAAAGACACCTAATTATCATTGTTGCTATTAGGGTAGATGTTAAAAGTCTTTGTTTGGGGAGGAGTGAAAAACACTGACAAAAAAGTAAAAAAATGTTTTTTTTTTCCTTGGTTAGAATCACTTTTTTTTTAAATCAAATAATAGCTGTGTACATTAATGCAATCATGGGGTACATTGTGCTGGGTTTCTATACAGTTTGAAATGTTTTCATCAAACTCATTAACATAGCCTTCACCACATTTTCTTAGTTATTGTGTTAAGACATTTATAGTCTACCTTTAGTAGATTTAACATGTACCCTTGTGGGACCATAGGTGTGGTCCCACCAATTACTCTCCCTCCACCCATCCTCTCTCCTTCCCCCTTCTTCTTGGGCTATAATTGGATTATAGCTTTCATAAGAAAGGTATAAATTGGTTTCATAGTAAGACTGAGCACAGTGGAGACATATTCTGGAGAAGAATATGCTCCAGCTTCATCCATGTAAAAATGTAAGAGGTAAAGTCTCTATCTTTCTTCAAGGCTACAAAATATTCCATGGTGTACATATACCACAATATCTTGATCCATTCATGGGTCCATGGGCACTTGAGGTTCTTGCATGACTTAGCAATTATGAATTGGGCTGCAATAAACATTCTGGTACATATATCTTTGTTTACAGTGTGATTTTTGGTCTTCTGGATATATACCTAGTAGAGGAATTGTAGGATTGGATGGCAGGTCTATTTTTAGATCTCTAAGGGTTCTCCAAACATCTTTCCAAGAGGAACGTATTAATTTACATTCCCATCAGGAATGTAGAAGTAAGAAAATCATAGTGGGAAAGACAATTTAAGGCCATTATAATTGTAAAATGAGAAGTAGGACCCTATATTGTTCTAAGGTTGTAATTTGAAAAGTACCTGTTAGACTAGATATTCCCAGTGTCAGAAATGAGTACTGGTACTTAGTCAAGCTGATAATGGAGTGATCTCAGACACAAAACAATAAAATAGATACACATTTATTACAGAACGAAACTAAAGTACAGCAAGAATACATCTCTGAAAATGAAGAAGAGTCTAAGCGTACGCCATCTTTCATATAGTCACTAGTTTATCCTTCTTGTCCCTATGGAGAGATTGGCTGTTGTTTCCAACCTTTGAAGTGATCCACAGGCTGGAAGTACATAGCAAACTCCTTACTCCACATGCATCCTCCTCTATCTTCCTAAAGAATGCCGGAGCTGGGAGGTTGGGGAGGGCAGGGTGTATGTCCAAATTTGGTATGTTAATTGTATGGAAATGAACTTCAGTTAAACAGTCAAATACCAAAGGGTGAGTGAGGACTTGAACCGAAGTTGTTTTCACACATCTGATTAAAGGAGACAACTGAACATACAAAATCAAACCATTTGTGGGGTCAGTCCCTGAATCCCTCCCCCATTAATATGTGACTGTTCAAGGTCACTAGGGGCTCCTCACTGTGTATTCTGACCTGGGGACCGTCCCCAGTAGCAATGTTGCTGCATAACTACAACTTGATTAGCGCTCTCTGCCCTGAGCCACTTCTCTGCCACCCGCTTACCTTCCACCATACCCACTGAAACATATTTTCAAATCCTTTAATACTTTAAATTCCTCTATAACTAACTGGCTAATCTCTGTGAAGAGTAGATAAGGTTGACTTTATTGACTTCTATTAGGAAATGTTTTAATTTTTCATGCATAGAATATAATTATTCTAATAAAACTTCACTTTGCTTATAATATATATTGGTTTTCACATAACTTCATTTAATGAACTGTTTTACTACTTAAAAATAATTTGAATATATTTGGTTAGAGAATAAGTTGCGGAGATAACCAAAAGGAAATATTTTTCAGAGAGGACATCATTTTGGAGTCCGTATTTCCACTCAAGTTTTGTCCTGACAATAATTCAGAAAGTGTGTTGAATTCTTGTTCTTTGCAGCAATTTCTGTATGTTTTATAAAGCCACTATGAACTGAATTAGTCAATACTGATTCATTACTCCTTGAGGAAATACAAGGTTAAGTTCCTGTAAGCCTGTTGTCACAATATTTTCATCAAATAATCAATACATAACCTTGTTTTATGTGTGTTTCTGTTTAGAGACTCCTTATTTAATATATATTGTTGGTTCATTAACATTGAACTCAATGGCCAATAGCACTGTATCTCATGTCTGAACTAAGCTGATCTTACACGTGCGTTTTTTTTCCATAAGGCACATCACACCCTTCTCATGCATGAGAACCATAGAGAATAATTCAGCCCCAAGCTTGGAGACCATTTTAAACAACAAAATCCCTATTCAGAAGCACAAAAAGTTAAAAATGTGGCACTAAATAGACAGTGAGAGGATAGTCTTTTTTTTAACAATATAAAAGCTACAACTAAAGGGCATTACTTTGCTGTGTTAAACTTCCGCTGATAACACGAATGTCAGGTGACAGATTTTTCGCTGCATCTTGTATGCACATGTCCAGGCAGGAATGGTCCTTGAGTTTTGTGGTGACAAATTTTAAAAGGTAGTAAATCTGCAAATATTGAATATTTGAATAAGGATAATCCCGTGTACTTGCTCCCTAATCAAACCTGAGCATCAAAACTTGGTATTCACTTGGTATTCATACGATTATGACTACAGTGAGAAACTACGTGTGTGCAGTTAGGCAATGACACATCTTGAAAATGCAGTTTGCCTGAATTGTGACCTTTCACCTTCAGCTTGTACTCTCACCTCCTCCCTGCAGTGTGAGAGACAGCGTTAGCATCACTTGTGAGATTGGTAGAAGGTAGACTAGCAGGCCCCTCCTACCAGGCTTACTGCATCAGAACATGCATTTTAGTGATTTGTGTGCACATTGAGGTTTACATCTTATGAATCATGAAATATAGTGCGGTAATCTCTAATGGGTAAGATGGAGATATTAACTATCCGCCTTATCTGTCCAGGCAAAAATTGAGTGAGGCGAGTTTGTCTGAAATTCTAGGTATGTTCTTACATGCCATAAAAATGAAGAGAAGGAAGCAGTGGGCCCTGATAGTGGAGGAAACAATAGTTATTCTATAGCTAAATCAACCAACTGAAAATGAAAGCCTTTCTACATTTCATATTATTTTATCAATATAAATTTCTGAAAATCTATTTTTTAACAGCTGCATTATTTTCCATTCTTTTAGTTTCTTTATTTCTATCCCCATTCTAATGTGTCACTTTCTATTACTTATTTCAATTATGTTAAAGAAAACAGGAAGAATGTGTCCATTTTCTTTCCTGGGAATATTTTTGCAATTGATAGGGGAAATTATATTTTATATGTATCACTCTCACAATCCTGGAGCTTATAATTTTTCTTATTAAAACTGAACAAGCAAATTAAAACCAACTCACCTTTCTCTGAACAAGATGTAACTACAATAGAATTCCTTTACTAGATTTCTGCAGTGTTAAATATCCTTATATTTTCTTTTATTTCTGCTTTTTGAAACTGACAGAAAGAATATCTATTTATGAATATAGTAAAGAGAATGTCAATTAGATGATATACCGCCAAGGAAAATCAAGGAGAGCCTAATATTTAATCCTATATATTTTAATGTTTCTTTATACTTACAAAAAACTTCTCTAACCAAGTTCATAATTCATGTGGTTATGAATATAATAATAAAGAGAAAAAGAAAGAGAAAGGTCTAACCTTGCCCTTAAGATGCTGTCAAAGCTACTCAAACACAGATTTTGCTTTCCACATCAACCTGGAGCTTGCATATGAGTCTAGGTTCTAACAAGAGGATTTTTCATTTTCCCACTTTTTCCATTCACAATATCTCACCACCTTGTGACTGATTTGTGCCAGATGGAATTTTTCCAAGTGTGTGATATTTACATTTCTCTATTTCCTAGTTCCTGGGGATGGTCAGATAAAAAATACAGCAGCAAATAGTTTTATCTCCAGGTAGAAGAGTGCACTTAAGTATTTGAGACTCAAACCCAGCAGATGACAGAAATATGCATTGTTTCACTTACAGAAAACTTTTTATTATATTTATAAAGTTGAAAAACAAACATTGCATTAAGTAAGCACTGAAAAATTGAATTTGCTTTAGATTATGAGATAAAAACTTTGCAGATTATTAGCTGTACTGATAAAAAAGGAGGTGTCGGTAAGAATCAGAAGGGACACAGAATACATAGGAAAATGTAGATACAATTTGCCTCCTTAGCATCAATAGACTTCCAAGAATTAATATAAAATTGTGTCAAAAATCTGAGTTGAGGCCAGGAGCAGTGGCTCATGCCTGTAATCCTAGCACTCTGGGAGGCTGAGGTGGGTGGATTGATTGAGCTCGAGAGTTTGAGAGCAGCCTGATCAAGACCCCATCTCTAAAAAAATACCAGATGCTCTGGTGGACACTTGTAGTCCCAGCAACTCCAGAGGCTGAGGAAAGAGGATCATTTGAGCCCAGAATTTTTAGGCTTCTGTGAACTATGATGCACAGCACTCTGGTTAGCAAAGAGTCTGTCTTAAAAAAAAGAAATCTGAGTTGAATGAAAAGTAACAAACACAACATTAGCAATATTCCTTTCCCTTCTATTTTTTTCTACCCACAGAGACACAGTGGGAAGTTTTTGGTCTAAGTTGATGTATGAACTATCTTACCTCCCAGTAGCAGAGAACATCTCTTAAATTCTACTTTTTAAGTATGCTCTTGAAGTTTAAGCATTAATATTTTGTATTTTTCAACCTCTTCATGCCATCAAGGTTTTATAACACTATTGATTTCAGTGACAGTGAATCATTATGTTTTTTGAGGACCTCTTGCTTTCTACCAGTGTGTAAGTGCAGCTTCTGGAAAAATGTGTTCTAAGGAAACTATACTTAGATCACAAGAAAAATCAAAAGAAGGGACGGTAGAGGAAGGGATTTCATTGAATCTTGAATCAATAGTATTTGACCTTATCCAGCATTTAATTGATTGGCTCTTCAAATCTGTAAAATGGAGGATTACCCTCCTGGTTAGAGAGGCTGTTTCACAGCCACCATGCACGTTGATATTGATCATGACTGCATTAGGACATGGTTATCATTTAATGGATAGAAGAAAATGGAAGATTCACTTAAGTGCTACAGAGGGCTGTGATCCAACTGTAGGTTGCCAGATGTTTGTGACAATCAGTGTCAACTAGCAGTTTTATTTTGGAATTGCAACTTCCTGGAAATACTCTCAGCTATGGTTTATAAAACACATTAGACAGAAACAGTGAGGAGATAGGCTATTATTAGGTACTAAATGTTTGTTATTTTCTCAAAACTCAGATCTTGAAGCCTGAAACCTCAGTGTGGCTGTATTTGAAGGTGGGGGCTCTAAGGAATTAAGCAAATTTAAATGAGCGCTTAAGCATGGGACAACTGATTCAGTATGATCAGTGTCCTTACAGCAAGAAAACACCAAAGATCTCATTCACTCTGCCTCTCTATTTGAGCAGAAAATAGAGGTCCTGTGAGCACACAGAGAGATGGCGGCCCCTGCAAGCCATAAGAGGTCTCAGAATGGGACTCTCCCTAATGGCGTTTTGATCACTGACTTCCTGAAAACTGAGGAATTTCCATCACTTAACCACTTTGTCTGTGGTATTTTATTATAACAGTCCGAGCAGATTAAAACAGTCACACAGCAACAAAACATGCAAAGACACAGATTATGTCAAAGAAATGCCTGAATTGAATTGTTCAATTCAAAACAACTAAAACATGCAAAGACACAGGTTTTTTCAAAGAAACACCTGCATTGAATTAGTCACAAACAAGGGGCAAAACAGGGATCTCTGATTCATGTTCATTAATTTGTAATTATAATCGGTATGTGCCTTTGAGAATGTTCAATTGTATAACATTGATAACCATTGTGAGGGCAGAAATGCAGCATAAAAAAAGGGAAATACGTGTATAAGGTGGAGATTTTTTATTTTTTTCATTTTATTGTGGTGATGACTTGCAACAGGCCAGTATTGAGAAGATATAGCTTGGTAATTGGCTCGGCTATTTTTGTGCTTTATGATCTTGGATGTGTCAGTTAATCTCTTTGAAACCAGCTTCTTCATGTGTAAAATCTGGGTAATAATATCCCATATGGTTATTGTGAGAAATAATTGAGGTAATATGAATTAACTTAGGTCAATGCCTGGTAACAAATGTGATCACTGAAGATGTGAAATGCTGTTTTCATTTTCTATTATTTCATAAATATTGACCTAGTAAAAGGAACTATGGTATTTTTTCTTTAGAAATACTATAAATAAAATATTTTCCCTTTTCATATTACCTACTTTAGAACGTACATGAATTTCTTAGAAAGGACGTATGTAGCCTGAGGACTGGTATTTTTAGTATGGTAAGCATTAGAAGACCCCTGGCATGAAAAATATAGAAGAGGTGAAATCACTTCTGCATTATTCATTCCTATCATGATCTCATTGTCTTCTCTTACTGAATACTGAACATCTTGCCAGGCTGGGCTCATCGGCCAAAAGTTAGAAGGATGATTTTGATTTCTAAATCACAGGATCGCAAAGAGGATTAAATAATGCACGTAAGGGTGATGTCATGGTGTAAGTTCTTGATATATGATGATTGCTGATAAAGTTATTACTTTTATCATTATTACACTATAAATTTTTCCATGGAATACACGGTCCATCTTTTTGGCTATGTCCAGTTTATCCTATATTTTTAGGAGCTACATACATGAGAGCACATTAGCAATACTATTTGATAAGGAGGCAAAGCATACCTTCACCTATAAAAATTGTCTAAATGTACCAAGCAGCACAGATATTCTCAATGACCCCGTGACCAACATCAAGTGGAAGCTATAGGAGAGTTGGTAAGAGAGGAATGCCGTACTCTGATATAAATACTGAGAAGTTATGATTCTGTTATGGTTCTAAAGCACAGATGGAGAAAATAAGAAGCAGGAAGGTATTGCAACAAACGAAACAGGAAATGATGGCAATTTGGACAAGGGGACTAGGAGTGAAAGTGAGGAGAAGTGTCAGCTTTGGGGGTTTTTGTGACGCTCCACAGAATATAAATGATTTAATGAAGTAGACTAAAAGATAATCACACCACTACAAGTTTTTGTTGGAAGACACCAGGAGAATTGCTTTTTTCATTAACTGAAATACAGGGAAGAAAAACTGAGACAAGATGAGATTAGCTATGAACATGGTCAGAAAGCCAGGAGGTCTGAGGATTAAGGACTGTGATGCCCCAATGCTTAGTAGTTGTAACAAGGAAACTTGATAAGGAGTGGGCAGTGATGTCACAGAACTCCAACAGAGTCTTTTCGTCAAGTCAAATGAAAAAAATACATTTCAAGAAGGAAAAAGTGATCAACTGTATCTGGTGCTATGAAATAGAGAGATGGAATTATCTGAAGACGTCCAGCTTATCTGGTAAGAAAATAATGTTGCTTTTAACAAACACTGAGGAGACCGATAGAAAAGATTTGGGGGCCAGAGTTACTGATTTTGCCTTAGGACAAGTCGATTCATAGTGTTGGTGGGACATCAAGCCTGATATATTTTTGACTTGAAATGTGAGTCTAGAGTGCAGAACCAGGTCTGGACTGACGTGTTAGATTGAGTGTCATTTGCATAGACATGTGGAAGCTGTGGCTTTAGTTTACATCAGCACACTTGTACGGTATAAGGTGACCAATGGAAGATCTTGGAAATGCCAAATATTACTAGGTAAGGTAAAAGCAAACTTTTAAAGTAGAGGGAGGAGGAACAGCAAGTACGTTGTGAAGAAAAGTGACACACATAATATTTTTAAAGTCAAAAATATGACTTTATACTTTTGACTATACCTTCTTTTGACTATATAAATCAACAGTTAAGATGAAATGTTAGTAGTAGGGAAGTTCCCTAGCACCGACCCTTCTGACCTTGTAAAGACAATGCAGCTTCCATGGGCTCTATTCCCTTGGCGAGTGACTGGTGTCTAACATGGTCCTTTTCTGCCTCACCCAGTGGCAAACCTTTCACCAGCCACTAAGCCAGATGGAGGTAACACCACCGCTGCTGGGGACCCCTATCCTCACCACTGTCTCCTACTGCTCCACAGACCCTGGTGCTCTCACCTAACTGGCAAACCTTTCACCAGCCACTAAGCCAGAAGGACACTGCCGCTGCTGGGGACCCCTATCCTCACCACTGTCTCCTACTGCTCCACACACCCTGGTGCTCTCAGCAGCAGCAGCCTGAGATGTTGGCACTTGGTACCTCTGGCACATCAGATGATCAGATGCTAGGAGCCCTGCCAGGGCTGCAGCGCTGCTGCTGTGCACAGAGCTCGGGATGTGCCAAAACGATGACATAGTCTCAGTCTTTTCCAAAGAGCAATACCACATTCTGGTATAAAGTGGGGGGAAACCTTCTTTTACCTTCTAGGTATTGGTCATAATCATTTCTGGTGTAGGTCTCAAATATCTAACAGCAGCAAATTGTCATATTGGAGATAATAGGAGCTGATACAAAAAAGCCAAAAAAACAAAAAATTGAAGTCATGTTTTATTTTTTTATTTTTATTTTTTGCAGTTCAGCCGAGGCAGGGTTTGAACCCACCAAGTTCGGTATATGGGGCCGGCGCCCTACTCACTGAGCCATAGGCGTCACCCCAGTCTCATGTTTTAAATCATCCTTTTCTCCCTACAACAATCAAAGCATGCATTCATGAATTGATTTATTCAACAAAATTTATTGAGAGCCTATAGTATGCCAGCTTCCCTTCTCCAGAAAACACTGGCTAATGGTTGCCATATGATGAGATGTTTCCTCACTCAGCCACATCATCCCAGGAGGCCTTTGGACCATTGCTTGTCAAACTCTCCATCTTCAGACAGAATTGGACCCCTGCAGCTTCTGACTGAGGACATCTATTGTGAGCCCAGGAATCTATTTTCTAGGTAGTTTTAACGTGTAGATAAGTTTGACCACACTTTTGGCATCCCCTTTATATTGGAGTTATATGTATACATATAGCTTAAATGTCAGGCTGAAATTCTTACAACACAAGACAAGAAAAATTTTGGAAGTGGGATAAGGACTATGATTGCTGTGGAAAGAAAGGAGAACATAGCTTTTAGGAAATAAAATATAATTGGTTGATGTTGATGACCTTAAAAAATAATTTAAGTTAGAGGATAGATACTGATTCCATGGATTTAGAATGTGATTTGGAGAAAGAAACTATGAGGAATTCAGCTATTAATCATTAGAAAAAAACTGGATAGAAAAAAAAGGAGGGGATGTTAAATTACAACCATAAGCCAAGAGTGTCCAACCTATGGTCTGAAGGCTACATGTGAATTGTTTGAGGCTTTTTTGCTTATATGTGGTTTGGGCTTATATTGTGTAAATTATTCATAGAGCCCCTTTTTTTGTGCTCATCAGTTTTTATTAGTACTTGTATATTTAAGATGTAGTCCAATGTACAGCAGAAGAGATAAAAAAAAAAGATTGGACCACCCTGAAGTGCTTAAGAAATACAATGATATTCATATTCTACATTTAGCAAGTTTCACCTGTACCTTTCATATAAATGTCTGAACACAATAAGAAAATGACTGAACACAGTAACTAAGAAGGCTATGTCAACCAGTTTGATGAAAATATTTCAAATTGTATATAAAATCAGCACGTTGTACCCCATGATTACAATATCATACACAGCTATGATTTAATAAAAAAAAAAAGAAAAGAAAAGAAATACAATGATAAGGGTGGGGAAAGTGTTACTTTTCTTGTTGCTGTTGAATTTTGTTTTATCTGCTGATAGAGGACTCTTGTCTAACATTTCTACAGTAAAAGCGATCTGCAGACAGGGAACCTGAATAGACAAGTGTCTGTATGATGGGAGGGTATGTTGTATAGATCAACCCCTCCCTCCTGGTATACTGTTAGCTACCAAGAACCTAGGAACATGGCAGAAAGGGGGTAAAACAAAATAGGGGAAAAAATAAGGGTAACACGGAAGGTGGGTTCTTTCTTGGAGAGAGTAATAAAGTGTAAAGGAGAAAAGATAAAGAAAATTAGGACTTTGGTATCTTCAGGTAAATATCAGGTGGGGAAATTTGTTGAGAACAAGTGTTTGGCCATGAACTGGGGCCTGATGAAAAGCTGCCGCGATGAGCTGTCTCTCGAGTCCAGAGACCGTGGTGAGAGGCGGTGCGAGACCACGGCCCCTGTGGAGTTTGGGTTGAGAGGCACGTGAGTGCAGAAGAGAACCCCACATTCAGTCTCTGAGGTGCTCTAGCAATAGCTGACAACTCAGGAGGGACGGGAAGAAAGCAGATGTGGTGAGGCTTTTCAGGAACAATTCTCTGGAGAATGAGCCAGGTGGGCCTGGCTGAAGGTCAGTGGAGCCAGGACATATAAGGTCCTTGCAGGGGCAGCTGAAATGGCTGATTATGGGGTAAAGGTTGGACAAGAGGACAGGTGATGCTGAGGAGGGTCAGCAAACCCAGGAGTAGGGGGAGACTAATGTATTATAGGTCTTAATCAGGATGAAGAATTCACCCAGTAAGCGCAACACAGAAGACAGGATGTATTTTGTTCATAGATAATTTCCGCAGTCACGTTTTTGGGGAGTGCTCCAGTATTGAGTGATAGGATCATTTTTTTCCTGTTCCGACATTTGTTTTGGTTCCTAATTTACAGTCTCTACCATAGCCTAAGGCCTGAAACATTTATACATCTTAAGTACACTGAATGATAAGTGAGTTTTTTTTTCCAGCTAAACAAAATGACTCACTAAAACTATTAAAATTCAGGATGTAAATGCAATATACTAGTGCATTCTATTTGTGTATTACATATGTTCAGAAGCATGAATACCTTAGAGATCACTTTGTATGCAGTTGAACCAGAGCTTTAATATATTTTTCTTTGGAGACATTCTTAAATTTTCCATGCCAGGTACATTTTATATCAGGGTATAAAATTTATATAGTAGCTGTAACTTATAATTGTAGTAGATAATATATATTTAGTTATAAAAGTGTGTTCTTTTCACACAAAACCCCTCAGGGCCAGAAAGAGTTAACTTAGCCCCATAATCCTAAATTAAATACAATGAAGTGATTTTATTTGTTGGAAAATTGTCATTTGTATTTCCATTATTGTTGGCTTCTTTATGAGCTTTTCTGACTCATATGCATATATTTACAATGAATAAAAATGCTTTTTTGGAGTGTGATTCATAAATTTTTAGAGCTGTGAGGAGCCATTGACATTCCTTTGGGTTTATTCCTCGTTTTCAGGGTGTGTGAAGACACAGCAGATTAACTGGCATTTATTCAGATCAGAAAAGATCTGAGACAGGAAGTCAGACCCACCAGTCAGTGCATCATGGACAGAGTAGTTCATACACTCTGTCTCATGAGGAAGGGTACTTTAGAACCTCCCCATTATTTAATTTTCATAAATACCTTTTGTTGCAACCCATATAGCCTATGGCTTGGAGGAGTGAGAGTTATAAGAAATACCTGTATAGCTCAATAATGGAACACCTGGGTGGAAAGGGCGTGGAGAGGGATTTAGCTCTCCTAACAAGCATGAGAGCTTGCCAGATGAGAGCAATGGTGAATTGGCAGTCTCTAC